>VKOC01014830.1:0-14050 GCA_009364415.1 Spea multiplicata
TTAATTTTAGGGGCAGTTATGGTTTATATTAATATAATATAGTAATATGTTTACAGATATGTCCTCACTTGACATCACTTTTTGTTATATGTATGGCGATATCACTTAATCTGGGTACCAAGGACCAACTAAAATTAATTTTACCTTGAGATTAGTATTGTGACTAAATAATTTGAAATTATGCGTAAAAAAGAATGGGAAGCTGGATTGAATGTCGATGATTGTGTTGTGTGGAATCATGGGGTCAGATGACAGTCATGGAACACCAAACTGTGGAGCTGAGGCAGATTCTGTGTGACAGGATTTTTTTCCAAGCATCCCTTTCCAGCAAAATGATCTGTCCTCTGTCACCGGCTCTGAAATGATTGAGACAGGCAGACATTTCAGTGACAGCCCTTGGCCAGAGGGACTAAGGAGCGCTTCTTCTGCACTGTGAAGGTCACAGCACATGAAACATACTACACTTACACATGTGTGTGTTTTACGCTATATTATAGGCGACTACTTCTTGCTAGAGTAATAAAGATTTTTGAAATAAATATTTATTGAGTGCTAAATGTATGAAATAAAATGTGTAATAGTGATGTAATGCTTCCCTGTTATCTACCTTAACATTTTGTGTACAGCAAAGTCATCTTCTTTCTTGGTAATATCACATTGACATCACTTTGTGTTGTGGCTGTAATTTAACATATTCTCTTGACACTTTTGGATGACCATACAGGTGAAAATATATGCTATTTTCATGTGTTTGTGGTGTGTAATCACAGTGACATAAATAATTGATTAAGTGTCTCCTGCACTAAGCAAGCATGTCCTGCTTCTTTAAGGTTATATATAGTTACCTTGGGGGAAGAAGTACCTTAATTAATATAGATGCCTCCTAGTGGCAATGTACATTTCTGTCAGAAGGGTTGAGCTGGTCATGTGTATTACATAGCTAAGTCAATAAAGTGACCTTCAAGATCTAAGTATACTTTATTTAGGGCCTCCAAAGCTATTTTTGGAAAAAAACTCACTGGGTAGGTCCTTTATAATGTAAAATCTCAGATGAAACTGAAAACTCTACCACTAACTAAGTAAGTATGCTATCTCTTTAGCAAATAAACCCCAATTATGCTGTTTTAGCGTAAAACTGCCATTAATGGGTCCAACTGTCTTCTGAGAGTGCTTTCCACAAGGGCCTATATGTGACAGTGGATTCCACCAGTTGGTTTTAATAAACTGCTTTCCAATGAGTTTTTATTTTCCTGTATTGTCTATATTGGTCACATTACTTTCTAACGTGTGTTCCTGAATGCTTCAAGAGCTTTAGGGCCTTGTTAATTATCTAGAAGCAATGCAAAGCTTCTTCATTACAACTTGAGGACCCTAGCAACCTACTGCTCAGTACTTCTAAACTGAGGCTTGACTAACTGTCTTGGTCTTGAGATGGTATCAGGCTTCCACTAAGAATAGTTTTACCGTATTTGCCCGATTATAAAAAAAAAAGTGGGGGTGCGGCCTATAATCAGGGTTTAGCGCAGGGGTGCGCAATTCATATCGCCTAACGCCCAGGACATGCAGTTCCGGGTGCCGGACAGGTGTTTTATTTCTTTTTTCATTTAGCCCTGCTGCTTACCCACAGATCCCCGCAATGCTGCATATCGTGGGAGCAGAGTGGTATATATGGGGGCATAAAGCATATCAGGGGGCATAAAGCATATCTGGGGAGCTGAGTGGAATATCATAATAGATACCAAAAATGTTAAAATACATGTATTCCTATTCGTTAGATAGCACCAAACTAAGGGTGCAGCCTATAATCGAGCCAATACGGTATATAGAAAAGCAGACAATATATTTGGTAAAAAGATTCAATTCCATTAATTGAAAGAAGAGAGATCTATGATGAGAACAATCATTTAAGCCTAAGGAACTATAAGTAAAAGTATATTTTAGGGAAAAAGTAACAGCTATCGGAGGAGGCCTTCTTGTAGAGGGATTTGGGTAAAGCATAGTTAAGAAATTTAAAATTAATTAGGCAGTGCATAAGGCTATCCCTAAAACATATACCCATATCGAGGTAGAAAAGAGAAAATGCAAGCAGGTTCTAGATACATTTTATGATTCTAGACTACATTTCCTTTTTTTTTAATAAATAAAATGAGCAACATATAATTATAGTAGTAAAGTCCATTGCATTGTAGTTTCCCTTTAATTGACTGTTAGGTCTGTCACCATATACTGTGACATATAGACTACTGTGACTCTCTTGGAAATTATGAGATTTCTAAAGAAAAAAAAAATCTCTTTCTCTTTCACTTCTCTAAGTTTTAATTCTGAACAGCCGGCTCCGTTCAGCCTCACTGATTCGCCATGGCTCATAATTTGTGTTAGGATTAATTAACTAATTACCGACAAATGTCCGTTGGCGAGAGGCTGCCTCTGCATGTCAACTTGGAGTATTTAATTATTTTAATCATTTTCTTTCATCTTCAGAATTTATGCTTTTCCAAGACAGTTTCAAGGCATCTTTTAATTATTATGCTGTTTTCTTTTTCACCCTTTTTTCCTGGGGTAAAATGCATATATCCCATCACATTAACCCTTTAATTATTAGAGGGGTATATGAAGCATATATTGAAATTATTCAGACGCATTAATGACACCTCTGCGTCCACATCCTTATTTAAAATATATCTCAGAATGTATGCTTGATAATTAAAAAGGCAGTATAAGTCTGTGCTCAGTTGTTTCTTTACTATAATATATTAATTACACACGTAATATAAGACTGTATTCTCTATATTCTTCATATGCCTGAAATCAATACATTTATGGTATTACACATCACAATCTTGACTTCCTTAAACAATGCTTGTAGACAATATGCAAGGTCACTCCCAAGAATTTACACAAGGACTGTACAGTAACTATATAAGATTATCTTAAAATGCTAAAATGTGTGCGTAGAATATAACTCAGGTACCACGTATAAATAGGAGAACCTTATTTGGTTCCTCTAACTCTAAAGAGGTTAAAATGAAGTGCACCTTGCTGCCCAGGAGAAATGTCCTCTGCTTTCTTATCATTCCAGCACTCGAGTTCCCCTTTAGTTCCATTAGCTACACAAGCCCCAGAGGACAAGTTATGGTATACACTGATGGGACCCAATCACTGCACTTAATTTCCATTATCAAAGTTGCTGTTGTTGTTTATTCAAATTTCAGGCTTGCGATGCCCTAGGACAGCCTATTAGGATACAGAGAGCGTACCATTACAGGACAAAGCCGTCATTATTCCTTAAATAATGAAGGGTGAAGCAGTGTATTGTTATCAGAATGATGCCTCTGTCTATCACTCGTACCTCTCGGGAGACCTCAGTGAAATCTGGATGCTTCCTAACCGCAGGTCACTTTATAATAGGGAGTGATTAACTCCTTCTTACTATGAGAACGTGACATCATTTACTTAGAATTAACTAATGTTCTATAATATCTGATTGTGTCTGCCAAATAAATTAGCAAATGTCCTTCTAGAGTGGTCTCTTAAAGCATGTTCTGAAAATAGTCTAGTTCATGGGAGATTTTGATTTGCTAGAGTCCTCTACATTTGCCATGTTTTTTGTAAACCCTTTATATTTCTTATATTTCATATTTATATGTCCTTTCTAGGTACCTGTACCCACAAGATTGCCAAATCCCAAGACAGTGAATATGGATGGATGAACTGGGGGCAGTCCTGGGAAGATTGGCAACGGTCTGTTTTCCATTTTTGTATCTTTCTTACTGTAAAAAAACCTTTAAGTTGTTTGGAAATGGCCTTATAACCCTACCCAGATTGATGGGCAGCAACAATTGCTTCTCTACTTGGCTGTGTGTTAACAAACACCTGAATGTTCTAAACCAGCAAACCAGTCACACTTGCTGATGATCAAGGGCATTTGATTAGCAGCACCTGTCTGCTACTTATCATCTTAATTCCTACGGAAGCAGTAAGGGTGTACTTAATTTATCACACATGGCTTCTCCATTTTGGCTTTATTTTTGTTGAATAAATCATGACAGTGTAATATGTCATGTGTTGTTGTTGCATTTGAGGTTGCATTTACCTAATCTTTAGATCTGCTAAGGAACAGATGATTGTTTTTATGTCCTGATACGTAAAATCCTGACAATTCAGAGAGTGTGTAATTTTCACACCACTGTATTTGCAGGAATAAACACTTCATATATGAAAACAACAATGTGTTTGATAGACTGGTAAACTCAACTGGATCTGGATTAAAAGACACTGTTTATGTTAATATACACACCTGGCAAGCAGGTGTAAATACTCAGAGAGTAAACAGTTTATTCAGGTTCCAGGTAATGCCGCCCTGCAATATGCAGTAATAAACTTCCTAGCACACAGCATTCATGAAATTCATAAAATATAACTCTTTGTTGACGGATTATATCACCTTGTAATAATTATCAAAATGTCTTTAGTAAAAGTGATATTTATATTTACTCATATGCAATAAATACAGAAACGGTTTCACCTTGCAATAGGAGTTGCTACAATCAAAAATGGCACTTAGCACCCAAGCCTTTAGTCATGTATATGATAGACATAAGGCTATACTGAACACAAGACAAGGCCAAGAACTAATAAAGTTTTTTAGAGGTCATAGCAGGTAGAATAAAATTGACAGGCTTGATAGGCAAACTGTCTTACCTGCTGTCAAAATTCTACGTTTCTATTTTTCAGGCATTCAGCTGATTACTCTGCATGCCTGATGTGGATATCACAAGATCTTAATAAGTTGTGCATCATTTAAGCAGTTAGTTTTTTCAAAGTAATCAGTAATGCAAACATCCCCACTGATTACCCTTGTTACTTTGATTCTGCCATGACCCAGGTATTGTAAGGTAAATATTTGGCGGAGTCCAGTATGCAAGCCAGGGTCAGGGATATCAGAAAATGAGCAAAGTCCAATGAGCAAGCCGGAATCGGGGTATCAGAAAATGAGCAAAGTCCCATTAAACAAGCAGGGTCACAACAAATAATAGCTCAGCAATCTGGAAACTCACAGAGAGAAAAATATACCAGCTCCTGCTGCTGGGTTTTGAATGTTCCGGGCTGGTGACGTCATTGGGAGTGGGCGCAGCCCCCACCCTCCTGAAGCAGAGAAAAAGGAGGCGGGGTCGCGCGCGCCGACTAGATGCGCCGTGAACGCGGCAGAGGATAGACCCGCATCTGTGCCGGCTGGATGCGGCATGGACGCGGCGTAGGACCGACCTGCAGGTATTCCGGTGAGTGGCTGCGGGTCGGTCGTCGGCATAGGTGCTGACAGGTATTGTCCATCGGGTTCCATCTCCTCTTTACTATTGCTTTATTCCTTTATATTATTTTATATCCCTCACAGGAATAAAGACACTAGATAGTAATCATATTGGAATGTGTAGGACATCAACACTTTGTTAAATAGGAAAGCCACACTGTCATACAACATATTCAATATATATATATATGCTCAACCATGGGCCGCTTGCCCTATTCAATTTTAGTAGAAGGGCCCTAGGTCTTTTCAGCAGCTAGTGGCGCCTTAAATCAAGCCATTACTTCCTGAACTGTCCACAACAACATCCCATAAACTCTAAAACCCGTTATGCCTATGCATAAGAAATCATCCAGATCATGGGTGATTGAGGGAACCCCTGTCTCCTAGTTAATCACCCATTCCAGGAAGGAATCACCTCGAAGAAGGCACAGGAAATTGAGCACTCCATCGGTAAGCATCAATCCACAAAAAACTGATCTTTCGTGGGGTTTTTGGAATGCTGCTTGCTGGCGGTCGCTTCGGTGTATCAGCTGTATCCAACATGCCGCACTCTTGCAGAAAAGTAAACACTTCTTTAGGCTCTTGTAAAGATTTGACTTTACCTCCCTTGATGAAAGATACAGAGTGATTGGCAAAAAATGCCACAACATGCAGGACAATCCAGCAACTCTCATGGTTCACCGCAAACATCTGAGTGAAATATGGTAAAATGCTTAACCTCCTGTATTATTAAAGTTGATGTGTAAAATAAAAAAAATAAAAAACTGATCTTTCCAGTAACACCCCAATAGGTGGGAACACTCGGGGTGCATTGGAAGGAGGCAGAATGCAGCTTCTATATCAGTATTGGCAAGTAGGTTCCCATGTCCATATTGCTTTACTAAATGACGAGCTGCATCAAAGAAGCCCTACAGAGCTTCTTGTCAATATCATCATCCATGTGAATGAGATAATATTTCCCTGGTTCCTTTTTGGGGACTACGCTTAACATATTCTTAAACGGTGGGAAAACAAAAGGACTTCTAATCTGCATGAGCTCCAATTCCTTACTAAGCTTCTCTTCTGTCACTCCTGGAAATAAAACAGACTTCAAGTTCCTCTTCAGCAATCTAGCACCCCCCTTCCGATATGGAAAACTTCCCAGAAACCCTTCTCTAAAAACTCGGCCTCAGTGCTGTTGTGCCTGTACTCATTGGAGTCATTCCCTTTTCCATAATACCAGGTCCCTTACCTTCTTTACTTTTCTTGAAAGGTGAGGGACCGAGCAACCTGCGTGACACACCCCATTTGCCAGACCCTTTATTTTATTGCCAACAGAAGGCCTTTTTCTTTGTTGACGATCCATTACCTGAACTGCTGGCAGCCGGCTCCAAGAGTTAAAAGTCCGTACGAGCAGGTGCACCTCATTGGTTGATTGCAAACAAGGCCCCTGCCGGCGACCAATAGAGTTGCTCGTACGGACCTTTAAAATCCTGGCGCCAAAGCGTACCTCGTTAACCCCATATTAACCCCTTTTATGCCAAAAACGAAGAATGTACACAAATATTCGCCCGAACCAAACACAGGAACGGGCGAATATTGGTGGAATACGAAGATTTTTTTCCACACAAAGACGAACACGAAGAGTTGGCCAGCACCCAAGTCTCATTTTTACAGCAATTTCAGGTTTAATGGGTAGATTCTCAGGATCATAAAATTTCAAGTTGACTCCATAAAACTCTACTGTTATTTAATGATATCTGAATATCTTGCTCATCACTAGTATATATCAGTTAAAATCCTTGCTTGAACACAGGTGTCAGAATACTGAATATTTTTGGTCTAGATGATAGGTGTATCAGGAAAATCATTATTCAGAAGATGGAATGCAGTTTACTAAATTGTAGAAAGTCCTTATCCTTATGATTCCATGGATTTTATATGGTCAGTTATTAAAACCAATTGGTTACCAACATGAGCCAGCCATTACATTACAATAATCCCTTATAGAATATAAAATTGTTGATATGATTGCCAGTTATGGCTATATGCACACACAGAACCGGCTGCAAGGCAAGTGTGGTGGTTGCACAGGTAGAATACAAAAAAAGGTTATGAAGAAGAAAAGAAAGAAGCAGCCTAACCAAGCTTTCATATGGAAAAATTACAGCAGTATATTATTTTCAGTAGAATTAGGGCCGTTTATGCACTATAGTCTCATTGATTAGATCCACATTAAGCTTCTATCATTAGTTTTGGTTATGAGGTGGTTGGTACTGAAGGGTTAATATCTGCCTTCAATTCTGTGCTGATCCAGCAGGTTGACGACAGAAAGAGTAGAGTGAGCCAGAGGCAGGAGATGCATTGAGGTGTCTCAGACAGAGAAGATTTAATGCTCTCGCCTGCGGATCACCTGAACAGATGAGAGAAGGCTGCGAGGAAGGATTGCCAGAGATGGGGAATGCAGCCGTCATTTTTCAGAATGGCGTATATCCTCTGGGCATATATTAAATGCCCTTATGATGGAGAGACAATGAGATGAAGTGTGTGAACTTACACAGAGCAGTTTGTATTTGTATGCTTTGTGTGATACAGATTATTATGCATTCTATTTATATATATATATCATTAATTTATTGAATTAGCGCTATGGGATTTCCTGGGACTCTAAATAAAATTTAATGTAACATTATTATTATGATAATCTTCTTTTAACATAGCACCAACACTTTTTAAATGTTTATTTACCTTATCTGCCGGCTACTTCAGCTTCTGTCAACCACTTGCCCTTTGGTATCTTCTTCTGGATCTTCTATCTTTTCCCTTCTCTGGATCTTTTCCCATCTCTGTGGATACAACCCAGCAGGAACTTCCGGCAAAATGATGGCACTTGCAGTGACATGCTTCCTGATCCTCTAATCGGGGAAGAGGACATCACCAAAAGTGCAATCTGAGGGCAATATGGCGGCACTTGCAGTGACAACTGGAAGAGAGGACGTCAACACAAGGGCCACCATATTGCCATCAGTTCACATGAAGGCAAAATGACGGCACTTGCAATGACGTCCTCTCCTTTGATTGGAGGATAGGGAAAATCACCGCATTGCCCCATATTGCCCTCGATGACGACCTCTTCCTCGATTGGAAGATCACTGCAAGCGCCACCACAGAGGTTTGCGCTGGGTTATGTCGGCGGATATGCTGACAAAGAAAGAAGAAACCAGATGGAAGATTGCAGATAGAATGGAGAAAAGAGAAGGGAGAAGATGAAGAAAAAGTAGTCGGCAGAAGCCGAAGTGGTCAGCAGAGAAGGTAGGGAAACATTTAGAGAACATGAGAGAGAGAGTTAATGAGAAGTGAGAGTGAATGTGAGCCGAATGGGCAGGAAATGAAATTTGTTGCCCGAAAAGGAATGGGCCAAAAATGAACCGAAAAATTTGTTAGAATCACTTTTGGCCCATTTGCACATGACTAATATATATATACAGTATTTGAGCAATTATAAGACGACGCTGATTATAAGATGACCCCCCAAAATTTGAATATTAATTTAGGAAGAAAAGAAAAAGCCTAAAAATAAGACTACCCTATAACAAAAAAGTTTTTACTAATAAATATTAATTCACATGTAAACTATTTTTTCATATTTAATAAAAACTATGAGAAAAATTCATTTTTTTAAATTTCCTTTTATTTGCTAACCTCTCCTCCAGTTATGCACACCTGCCCCCCAGATATGCCTTATACCCCCTATATGCCAATCTGCCGCCAGATATGCCACTGGCGCTCTGTCATAGAAGCCCTGGCAGAAGTGTCGGAAGCAGCGGAGGTTGTCTGCGCGCATCAAACAGACAACCCCTGCAGCGCTGTAGGGGATCTGGATCTTAGTCTTGTAGTCAGACCTCTATTTGAGGTCTGATTATAAGACAACCTCGAATATAAGACAATGGTTATATTTCAGAGCATTTGCATTCAAGCAATTACGGTATTTATATATACATACACACCCTTAAATTGTAATCATTTGCCATTACATATCATGATGTTTGCTAAAGCTCCAAAAAGCATGTCTTCTAACTGTTCATGTTAAGTGGTGTAATGGTGTGGTGTAATGGTGTGGGCGACACTTTCTTGGCACACTTTGGGCCCCTTAGTACCAATTGAACATTGTTTAAATGTGACAGCCTTTAATGACCGCAGTGTACCCATCTTCTGATGGCTACTTCCAGCAGGATATTGCACTATATCACAAAGCTCACATCATCTCAAACTGGTTTCTTGAACATGACAATGAGTTAACTGTACTCCAATGGCCTCCACAGTCATCAGATCTCAATCCAATAGAGCACCTTTGGGATGTGGTGGAACAGGAGATCTGCATCATGGATGTGGAGCCGACAAATCTGCAGCAAATGCATGATGCCACCATGTCCATATGGACCAAAATCTCTGAGGAATGTTTCCAGCATCTTGTAGAAAGTATGCCACAAAGAATGCGGTTCTGAAGGCAAAAGGGGGTCCAACCTGGTACAAGAAAGGTGTACCTAATAAAGTCACCAGTGAGTGTATATATATAATAAAATATATATTAAGTGATATACTATTGATCAGTCACAAAGTCCTGTAAACAGTCTAAATAAAGCCTTTTCCTGGCCACACCTCTAAAGCAAAGATGAGATACACTGGCAAATGTATAATGCTGGTGGTATGGGAAAGTCAATATAAGAATATAAAAACAAAGTTTTCTAATCAGGAAGAAATCTAGAGAAATCTGGACAGATGGGTTGAGAGGTTTAACCGGGGAGATAGGTTCCCTATTTTGTGTCAGAGGGGTTGATGTTCCCTGGACCTGCTGCCGTAGGACTAGCCCAAAGTACCGCTATGGGTGTTATGGTTATCACTATAAAAAGTTTCTTTCACTATACTTAAAAGTGAATTTCTGCAATAAATTGATCATTGTGGGTGTCAGCTGGATCATTTTATGGTGATTGCTCCACATTTGGCAATATGTCCCAAGATCCCCTTGTTGAAGCATGAATGTTTTTTTTTAAATATAGCAGCCTATGTATGAAACGGCAGGAAATTAGCAAAGAGATCCGTGTAATGTTTAGCAAATAATTACCAGGTCTTTAACAGATACCTCTCTTTGATCACCAGGTCTCATAGAGAAATGCAGGAATGGGAGAACATTTTCTGTCTGGTTGAATAATCAGGACTAAGTAGGGAAGCCCTCAAGCTGATCCTTTTCTCTCCTCTGTGGTTGGTTTTATGTGTCACACCACTTCCCTCTATACATTACAGAAAGTTAATAAGTGGTCGGCAGATGGAGAGAACGTGTGTGTGTGTTTGTGTGAGTGGAATGAACGGCAGTCAGATTAACATGCACCAGGGAAAATAGGAAAATCACTGTGCCCTGAAGGAAATCATTTACAAAATCTATGCATATTTTATTTAAAGGCATGGTGGCATGAAACGTTACGTGAAGGGCTGCTGGTGACTTCTGCAGGGATTACAAGGGGCCCCAGTTTTGTTGTCTCTATTTGGTTTTCTGTGTTAAATTTACTTTTCCAGTTCGTATGAAAGCTCTTGTTGAATTGACTTCAATTGGTGAGCCAACAGAAGAGGAATATTCTGTTATTACTGGGCATTTTTAGAGAATATAGTGTATGTATTATTTTTGTGGCATGATTAGAAACATGGAAGACATCTAGAAACGTGGAAGATACCTTGCTAGAGTTTAACTACATAGTTTACAAATCTACCTATATTTTGTAATTTTTGTTTGCTAATCGGTGTACTTGTTTAGGGAAATTTGTTTAGGGAACTAGGTTAAGTCAGAGAGAACATACAAATGAAGTTATGAAAGGGTTATGAAAATGACCAAGAGCTGGCGGACACGGTTTAGTCCTCTCCCTCAAGACTCTCAATAACATAATAGTTTTAAAGCAAGCTGAGCATCAGTGACAATTTAGGACAGTGGCCTGTTCCTTACTCAGGATCAAGTAGTTGCTAGCAAACCACAAACCATCATTAAAACAACACATTAGGCACCAGGCTTCTATAATTGCACCCTGTGTGTGAGTTCCTGAAAAATGTCCATACAAGTGGAATGATAAGAGATGAACTTCCTCTTCTTAGAGTTAAGACTTCTTAACTCTCCTGATTGACTGAGAAGCCTCTAGTAATTGGCTGCAAGTTCAGAAGCCTGCCATGATCGGCGGATTCCTTCCTTCACACGGAGCTCAGTGTAAGATAGAGCCAGCACCGGGTAAGAAACCCAATGTGCGTGTGAGATATGTGTGTGACTTTATCTGTATGTGACTGTGTTTGTTTGTGTGACTGTGATTGTAATGTCTGGTAATAAGCAGCTTGTCAGTGTCATCTTAAGTGTCACCCTATATTTATAATAATAATATATTTCAATATTTTTAAATATTACATAGCACCTGGCACTACAATTGAGTATTTAAGGAACATTTGTTCTGAAACATTAGTATTAGTTGGTTGTATAAGGAGAGGTATTAGCAGGGAAGTACTCAAGCCGTTGTTCAGAGCACTGGTAAACCTCATTTGCTCGATTATAAGACGACAACCCAAAATTTGAATATTAATTTAGGGGAAAAAGCAAAAGCCTGAATATAGGACTAAACTATAGGAAAAAGGTTTTCCTAGTAAACATTAATTCACATGTAAACTATTTTGTCACAAAAAACTGCTCCCAGAAATGCCTTATACCCACTATATGCTACTCTGCCTCCCTGTTATGCCAAGCTGCCCCTCAGTTATGCACATCTGCCCTTAGTTATGCACATCTGCCCCCAGGCTTGCCACTCTGCCCCAGATATGCCTTATACCCCCTCATATGCCATTCTTTCCCCAGAAATGCCTAATACTGCCTTATATGCCACTCTGCCCCGCAGAAATGCCTTATACCCCCATATGCCACTCTGCCTCCATGATATGCCACTCTGCCCCCCAGATATGCCTTATACCGCCTATATGTCACTCTGCCTACCAGATATGCCTTATACCCCTAAACGCCACTCATGCCGTCGCTCGATCATAGAAGCCCCAGAGGAAGTGCCGGCATCAGGGGAGGTCGCCAGAGAGGAGGATCCAGGTCCTCTGGTGCGCTGCAGGGATCTATTTGAAACAAGGGATATTTTTCACAGTATTTGCTCTGGAAAAAACCTTGTCATATATTCGAGCAAATACCGTATCATGTACAGTACTGGAGATGGATATAGATAGGTTGGAAAGTTCAGAGAAGGGCTGCTAAATGGTTCATGGATTACAGGATACACATTTAAATACATAAAAGGAGTCAACATGAAAAAGAAAAAGAGACTTTATTTAAAGGAAGAAATACTACCACAACAATAAGTCTCAAGCTAAAGGGGGAAAAGGTTTAAAAGTATCATCAGGAAATATTACTTTACTGAATGGGTAGTAGATGCATGGGATAGCCTGCCAACAGAAGTGGTAGATGTTAATACAGTGGAGGCATTTAAGCAAGCATGGGATAAGCATAAGGCTAAGCTAGATATAAGATAAGACCAGGGACTAAGGAAAGTATTCAGAGGTTGGGCAAACTGGATGGGCCAAATGTTCTTATCTGCAGTCACTTTCTATATGTTGTTGTTTCTATTAGGCTTGTTAGTTCCATCTTTGCCCCCCAAACATCTTGTCTGTGCCATCTGTGCGCCCAAACAACTTGCCTGTACCATCTGTGCGCCCAAACCACTTGCCTGTACCTTCATTGCCCTAAACAGCTTGTCTGTGACATCTTTTGTCCCCAACTAGTTTGTCAGTGCCCCCAAACACCTTGTTTGCAACATATTTGCAACATATTTTCCCCCAAACAGCTTGTCAGTGCAATCCTTGTCGCCAAACAGCTTGTCTGTGCCATCATTATCTCCAAACAGCTTGTATGTGCCATCTCTATCCCCAAACAGCTTGCTATGTGCCACCAAACACTGACTGTGCCATATTTGTCCCCAGAAAGCTTGTATGTGCCATCTCTGTCCCCAAACAGCTAACTTGTCCCCCAAAAAGCCTGTCTGCGCCATATCTGTCCCAAAACAGCTTGTCAGGACCACCTGATTGTCTGTGCAATGTTTTGCCAACAAAAAGTTTCCAAACAGTCTGCCTGTTTCCTATCTCCCCTTAAACAGACTGTCTGTGCCACTCTTGCCCCCCCCCCCAACAGCCTGCCTCTGCCATCTTTGCAACCAAATAAGATGAATAGAAATAAGTCTACATAAAAAGTTGGGGTCTATGACACAAAACTGAAATCAAAGAGAAGCACACCCAAAGCTCAGTAAAATGGCTAATGTAAAGTGCAGCATCATTCTAGTGAGTCAAAATACGCTGAAGATTGTGTCAAGATTGCGTGACCGGTGTCACCATGTACGGAACACATGCTGAGGCTTGTATGCAAAATGTGAAATACACCTTTAAGGCAACTTTTACAACCTAACCAGTAAGGGCATAATAAACATTGTTTTTTTCTTTGTAAAAAGTATGACACACTAATATTAGTGTGCGGGAAGATCAATTGTTACTGTTGCTTTTGAGGGAACAGTATGAATAAAGCTTATTTTATTTAAATTCTAACAAAACTTTTTTTTTGTTTGGAAAAAGTACCCATAATTTTTCTTTTTCTCCTGATACTCTATGCCATGACAAGTTTAAAAGAATCATGTTGCTCCTCTTTCAGTAATTCTAGCTAAACTAGAAAGTCCTAACATATCATTAGTTACC
>VKOC01014831.1:0-13073 GCA_009364415.1 Spea multiplicata
TTAAGTCTGGTGCCTCTGACAAGGGTATCAACATTGTTTGCTAACCTTGAGATTCATGAGTCTAGCTAACAATGTTCTAATTAATTAGAGGATTGACTCATGTACCATTTTGTGAAGACTGGTGCCTCTGCCAAAGGAATTAATATTGTATCTATTGTTACTGATCTGCACATTTGGGGATTTTAGCTCAGGAGGTTCAGACTGAGTAGTAAATCAACTCTTGTGTCATTTATTAGAGACTTGTGCCTTACCAAAAGGTATCATGATCTACTCTATTGTTTCTGACATTGAGAGATAGGAAGTCTAGCTAAATATGTTCTAAATGAGTAGATCAGCAAATTAGGTACCATTTATCCAATCCATTGTTGCTATCCTTTAGATTTGGGGGTCTAGCTAAGGAGGGTGTCGTTGATTAGATCATTAAGTCATGTACTAGTTGTTAACCTTGGCAGAGGCAAAAGTCGTTATCAACATTGTTTCTTACTACTGATCTTCAAATTTGGGGTTTCTAGCTCAGGAGGTTTAGTCTGAGTAAAGCAGCAAATCGCGTGCCATTTATAAGAGACGAGTGCCTCTGCAAAGGGTATCCCGATCAACTCAATTTCTTGTGGCCTTGAGATTGAGGCATTCTAGCTAAATAGGTTTTGAATGATTAGAGCAGCAACATCTGGACCAGTTTTTGGAAACTTATGCCTCCATGAAGGGTATCATCAGTCATTCCATTGCTGCTGACATTTAGATATCAGGGTCCTAGTTTAGGACATTGTATCTGATAGGAGCAGCAACCTTTGTAACATTTTTGTGGATACTTTTTCCTCTCAAAGGGTATCAAAATCCACTCCATTGTTGCTATCCTTGAGATTTAGACAACTAGCTAGTGGGTTTTAATTAATTAGAGCATTAACTTGTGTACCCTATGTTAAAGACTGATGCCGCCACAAAGGGTATCATGAGTCATTCCATTGCTTCTGACATTAAGAAGCAACCTCAAGATGTGTGTCTCATAGGAGCAGCAACTAATGTACCATTTTTGAGAATACTGTTGCCTTTCAAAGGGCATCAAGTTTCATTCAGTTGTTGCTGACTTTAAGATTAAGGGTTTTTAGCTAAAGAGCTGGTAAATGACTAGAACACTTACTTGTGTACCATTTTTTTGGAGCATGACATGAGTCCTTCCGTTTATGTTTACCTTTTAATTTAAGTCCAAGCTCAGAATATTGTACTATAAAATACTATTTTTGGTGGAGAAGGTTGCCTCTCAGAGGGTATCAATATCTACTCCATCATTGCTATCCTTGAGGTTTGGGGGTCTAGTTAAAGAGGTTCTAATTAATTAGAGCATTAACTTGTGATTGGTGCCTCCACAAAGGGTATCATAAGTTATTCCATTGCTTCCAACATTGAGATTAGGTTGTAATTGATAAATTAGAACTTGTATGTAGTTTATTAGAGGCAAATGCCTCATCAAAAGGTGTCATGAGGTGTCATGATTGATTCCATTGCTGCTAACCTTGCAATTTGAAGGTCTTACTTCAGGAGGATAAATCTGATATGAGTAGCAACTCTAATTAATTAGAAGATTGACTCATATACCATTTTTTAAAGACTAGTGCCTCTGCCAAACATCCTTTGGCAGAGGATTTATGGTTACCTTGCAATTTGAGGGTTCTAGCTCAGGAGGTTGTAGCTGATTAGATTAACATGTACCCTTTGTGCCTCTGCAAAAGATCTATTCCATTGTTGCTGACGTTGGTGGTTGGTGGTTATGTCACAAGGTTGTAAATGATTATAACAGCAACATGTGTAGACAAATCTTTTGCAAAGGGTCTCAGCATTTCTTCCATTATTGTTTCTTTTGGTGGGGGTGGTATGGAAGGGAACATAAACTTGGGAAATAATTCCATTCTGTTAAAACATAGATTGTAAGTTCCTGCAGGAACAGGCCTCTTTATTTCTCTTGTATCTGTATGTCAATTGCTGTATTGTACTTGTCGTTATCTGTAAAATTTTCAGCGCTGCAGAATCTAAAGTATAATAATAATAATTTGAAACAAACACACTGTTAAAGGTAATTTTAATCGATGAACAATTAAGGGCATTTTACATTTTCCTACTTAAGCCCAGAGGGAAGGGCAGTCCTTCAAGCCATGGTTCCCCAGAGGTTTCCTCCGTAATGGGGGTTTTTCCTCTCCTGAGTGCCGAAGGATGACTCTTTGTGAGTCCAGATGTAGCCCTTATTTTGGCCATATTTCTGTCATGTTGTCTCTTAACTTCCTAACGTTCTTATCCAGAAACTGCAAAATGTTTCTTATTCTGTTTAATTTTTCTAAATAAATGTGAAGTTTCTAAATCTATATTGTCTAATGTTGGTTTTATTTGTCTCATTTACTCAATTTGTTTACATTAAAAAGGGAGATTATTTTGTGTAGTGAGATTTTGGAATCAGGTAATTTTGATCATTATGGGATTTAATTTATAGGATACAAAAATAATCAGTTTTTGAGAAGACAAAGAGTAGAAGAGGTATGAGCGAAGTTTAGAAAAGGACATTGCCTGCTGTATGCTTATCTGAGAAAGACAGTCCTCTGGCTGTTGTAGAACTACATAATCTCAGATGACCGTATGCATGCTTCTCTTCCTTAAAGATACTGACTGAACTCAAGGAAATCATAGTCCCATGACAGCTGGAGAGCCACTATTTTTCTATCTATTTGCCATGTGCCACTTCTCACATTGTTTATTTCAGTTAACAATGAGTTATTGATCTTATTTATTAAACAGTAAAAATATCAATCATGTTCTATGTTATCGCACAAAAAGTGTGCCCAAAAACCTATATAGATGGTATAGAACCCACTGCAGGATACTGTCTCGTAACCAAGGCAGTCTGTAGGAACCAATTAGCAACCACCTATGTCATACAATCACTGTGATTGGCTGATAAATGTATACTGCATGGCACACTGTTTGTCCCTCTGCCTCCATATTCCGTCTTTTCTGAACACTATTTAGTGATTTAGTTGAGTTCCACTGAGACCCCAGATCCCTGGATCTAGATTTAATCTTTTAAATATAACCTTTAGTAGAAAAGGGGCTGAGTTTGTAACGCCTTTGTTTGTTGGAGGGTTCTTTGCAGGGTCAAAATGGTGTATTTCTGGCTAGGTGTCACATTTGCCAACTCCCATAATAACACAAAGATATTAATCGAGTGGAGTAAACCTCATGTACGGTTCATTGGGTTCACACCGCATCTTATTTAAACTCTGCTAACTCTCGCCACTCCACCCTCGTACCATTTCTGAGTGAAAGGGTAACTGCTCCATGTATCTACTACACACTAGATTCACAATAAATCAAGTCTACTGGGCGTGGCAGCACAGACTGATGCCAAGATGGCCTTTTACCTCCCAGACAACCCAACAAACCCCTATTCATGGGGGTATCACTGTACTCAGTGTTGCTGAACACAAATTGGGCTGTTTTATGACAGTAACATATACCAGGAGCTGCAAATTCATACCTAAATGTGTGTGGGAAAAAAACACAAAAAATACTAGTGCAAATGATTATGGTGATAAAATGTGTGCATGGAAAAATGTAAATATCAGTATTTTTAATATCCTGGGGTTTAGTTTTCAAAAATATATAATATATGATATGTAATGTGTGTGGTATAATGTGTATATAATGTGTGCGGATGCACAAAATGACCGCAAAAATGTTAAAACAGCCTTTGCCCAAACGTGTACAGTCTTGTCATTAAGGGGTTAATGCAATACAAAGGAAGGCTGATATTTAAACAACATATAAGTTCCAAGAGGGCAAGGTAACGGTCAAGCTGTACAAGCTTTGTTAAAGAGACGGACATTCCTTTTCTTTTTGGATTTATGGGGTGGAGGGTGACTTGCAATTAGATTACCCAGACTATGCCGGC
Source organism: Spea multiplicata (assembly GCA_009364415.1). Taxonomy (NCBI): domain Eukaryota; kingdom Metazoa; phylum Chordata; class Amphibia; order Anura; family Pelobatidae; genus Spea; species Spea multiplicata. The sequence continues at coordinate 3,935 of VKOC01014831.1, forward strand.
TCTGTGGGGATAAGTGGTAAAAATTGCCTGGAACTTCATCTCAACCCGTCTTAATAATGAGTATCATATGTACATTGACAACTACTACTGAAGTGCCCCTTTATTGGGAAATATTTATTTGGAACCGTGGCCTGTGGGACTGAACAAAAACAACTGCCACCAAAGGTAAGCCACAGAGAAGTTGTAGGGTCTGCTGCTAAATAAAACGACATGTGGCAGGACAGTAGCTTTTACTGCCCCTCTCGCCCATCGCTGTATCGGAAGTTGCTTTCAAAACTACAACTCACAGTGCTATTTATTTGGTGATCACAAGGACCAACAATGACTCCCTAACAAGCCCGGGTTATCCAGTTAGCTGCAATAAATTACCTGTACCTGAGCTTTATGTCTTTAATGCCAACAAAGTCCCTGGAATAAACATCTGCTGCCGATCTAAGAGATAGAATTACCCCAAAAACTTTGCCTGAAGAGTCCTCGGATATGCAATAAAGTCTGTATATTCCTCCTGGAACAAAATTTGGCAGTTTTCAAAATAATATGAAAAATATTTCAATAATTTCCAAAATGAATGTTTCTTTGTGTAGTGATTTTTTTACACTAGATGGCGCTGGAAGACCAATTAATTATTCAGCCAGGGATTTTTTTTTAACTATTTAATTGTTGTGGTATCTTTACTCAGCAATTGCACATCAGGTTTGTTATGTTTCCTTCTGCGTGATGATTATACCTAAAAATATGCAGATTTTAAATATAAAAGGTTTCCTGGACCTGAGAGCAAGTTGGCAACCCCAAAAAATATTCTATACACAAAGGTGGGGAACTGCTTCAATGAATGGTAATATAAACAATGGGTGGGGGTAGCAAATTACCCATACCACCATATCCCATATCCCACTATTGTGTGACTGCCCGATGTATACGGGTGACCGCACACTCCAAAACTGTAATAACGTTACTCGCAGCCACACATATCCTGCTGATCTCTGCACAAATGTTATTTGGTGGCCTTCAAGTGCCAGAGCCAGTTGGTCATCCTCAGTCAAGCCCTGTTTAGAGTCAGGCCCTTTAGTTTTTTAATCCCGCTCCCGCTGATTTTGTGACCATTACCGCCCGCTTCCGCAATGTTGTGTGTTCCACTCCGGCCCGCTCCCGCAACATATGTGTCCAATCCCACCCGCTCCCGCAACATATGTGTCCAATCCCGCCCGCTCCCGCAACATATGTGGTCAATCACACCCACCCCCTTACCTGTACTGCAGATTTTCTGTGCAGTCCCGCAAGCAGTGGCGACTCTAGAAACAATATATAGGGGGGGCACACAAGATACCAAACTTGGGGGGGCATTCATAATTTATGTGCTATGGAATTAAACTTTTGTTATTGGGCTAAAATAATACTTGATCATTCAACATGGGAAGCCTGAAGCCACAATTGAGTGCGACTAATCCTTGAAATAAATATTATAACACAATAAATAACTTTTCCACTAAATGATTTCAGGGCCTTGAACGTTTTGTCCCCTGAAGTCCCTACAACTTCAGGAGGGCATTTTATCTCTGGATAAATATAAATTAAATAATTCCTACTGTAAGTTAAGTGCCAGGAAACAGATGGTCAAACACACACACCAACACAGGCTCTGTCACACCAACACCCAGACACACACATCAGGACAGGCTCTGCCACACCGACACCCACACATATCAGGACAGGATCTGCCACACCCACATCAAACACCACACACCAGGACCGGCTCTGCCACACCGACACCACACACCATCAGGACAGGCTCTGCCACATCCAAATACACACACACCAGGACAGGCTCTGACACACTGACACCCAAACACACACACCAACACAGGCTCTGTCACACCAACACCCAGACTCACACATCAGGACAGGCTCTGCCACACCGACACCCACACACATCAGGGAAGGCCTCTGCCACACCCCACAATCCAAAACCACAGGACACGACCAGGACAGGCTCTGCCACACCAACACCCAAACACACACCAGGACAGGCTCTGCCACACCAACACCTATACACACACCCGAGGACAGGCTCTCCTACACAAACAGCAGGACACAATCTACGTCACAGACGTCTACATAAGGATGGATTTTTCACACTGCATTGCCGTTTATACCCCCCTTAGTGTTTTTGCCCCTTGTGTATTGATGGCCCTGCTGCCCATATATATTAGTATTAGCCCCATTTGCCGATAGCAGGTATAGATCAACACATTGATCACACTGTGATTCCTGTTAGCAATCACACTCTTATCATGCCAAGTTAGCCAGTACATGCTGGTACAGGGTGGCTGTAAGTGATGTGCAGACCCCATACTGCTGGCAGCATCAATACACAGGGGGGCAGCTAGCTAGGTTTCAGCTTGTACTGGCTGACTTGGCATGATAGGAGTGTGATTGCTAACAGCAATCAAAGTCCCACCATGCCTAGGTTCCAGCACTTACACATCCATGCTATCACACACACACTCATTCATATACTCATTCATTCACAGATTCATTCCCTCAATCACGCATACTCATTCAAACATCCTCCCCACCCCCCTACATGCACTGCAGCTCCTCGATGCCGCTCACAGACTTCAGCAGGGGGCGCGGCCTCCCTCTGCGTTCTCTGCTAGCTTCCGCTTCCTGTATACAGTACAGAAGACCCTCCCACAGGTAAGTAGCAGGGCTTGAGGTGCGGCCCGCGTAAGATCGGTTGCCCTGTTACTCGGGCTGCACCCTCTCTTTCCTCCGCATTAAAAAAATAAATAAAAAAATAAAAAAGACGGGATTTAAAGTCGCATTACGACTTTTTTCCAAATTCGGCAGGGGGCAAGGATTAACCTAGGGGGGGCAATTGCCACCCCTTAGCGACGCCACTGCCCGCAAGGCTGCCTTCATGTTGCTCCCTTACATTGTTTCTTCTCTTGTTCCACCCAGGAGCTGAGCAGAGTCATGTGACATGACGTAAAATCACGTGACTCCGCTGGCTTCCTTTTGCGGAACAAGAGAATAGATGTTGTGAGGGAGCAACGCGAAGGCAGCCTTGCGGGAGTGCGCGGGATTACCGGAATCCGCAGGTACAGTGTCTGACTGCCCGCAGCGCCTAAAAGACCACCCGAGTTTTTTGGTGATCCCGCAGGACCCGCTTCCCATTGCAGTCCTCTACTTTAGTCTGCTGTTTGTAGCTATTCACCAACAGAAGACTTGTCAGGAGAGTTGTGGTTTCAGCTCCTTGATTTCACCAACTTCCCTCTGATACATTGTGAAATGTCTCTATTTATGTAAATGTTTCTATAATATCCCCCCCTCTGTTTTCTATATTGAGCCCCCGTGTTATCATTTGTACCAGCCTATGGTGCTGCTCCATATTCAGCCCTAGGCTGTAGACGATTGTATAGAGTATATTTACAGGTAGTCAGTATATTTCATAAGACATTGGAATACTTCAAAAAGTTTGTTTAAGGTTTTATTCTGAAAACCCATGACCTTTAAAGTAAAGATCAGTATATACATTGCAGACCATTTACAAACAGAAGCGCATTAATAAGTATAATGGAGGTTTGTTAAATGCATGTTCCAGCAACATTGTATCACTTTTGTTCTTCTAATGCTTGTCTTTTTTCTTCTTTCCTCCCTGTAAGATATTTAGAAAGAAAAATAAATACTTAACATCAGAAATTCATATAAATCACACAAAATAAGTGACAAGTGAGATCTTAAAAGCTTTTGTTACTTTATATGTATTTCTATTTCAGTGTATCAACTGACTAAAGGCTCCATTTTCTCTTGGAATAATACAGCTATATCATTTTTTTCTTAGTGCATGACTTTACTTCTATGTTGACCCAAATATTATGTCACGTTGCCGCTCTGTCATAGAAGCCCCGGCACATTGCGCAGACGTCCACTAGCTGACAGAGACAAGGATCCAGGTCCCCTGTAGCACTGCGGGGACCTGGATCTTACTCTTATTTGAGGTCGGATTTTAAAAATGAGGGGTATTTTTCAGAGCATTTCCCTTTAATCGCTTTAATCTTATTTCCCATTAAGACATACTTGTCAGGGGCTGGTAATTGACTCTAAAAAATGAAAAATATACAATATACAAAAATCTTTATGTATCAGTTATTGGCAGGGCTGGATTTAGATCATCGTGGGCCTGGTGCTGAGGACTTTAGTAGGCCTTTTTATAGAAATAAATACAATAGAATCTTATCTCCTCACTGATTTTTGGGCCTGGAAAGGGTTGTCCTCTGAAGTGATCTACAAAGGAGGGTGCTTTATCCCTGAAATGGTAAAAATTAAATAGTTCAATTTATTTCTACAGTGCCAGGAAACAGATGACCAAACACACACACCAGGAATGGCTCTGCCACATCAACAACCAAACATCAGGAAGGGCTCTGCCACACCAACACCCAAACACACCAGGACATGCTCTGCCACACCGACAAACACACCAGGACAGGCTCTGCCACACCAACACCCAGACGCACACACCAGGGTAGGCTCTGCCACACGGCGACACACATCAGGACAGGCTCTGCCACACCAACACCCAAACACACACACCAGAACATTGACATCCAAACACACACACCAGGACAGGCTCTGCCGCACTGACACACACAACAGGACAGGCTCTTCCACATCGACATCCAAACACACACACACACACACACCAAGACAGGCTCTGTTACACATCTGGATGGGCTAAGCTACAACAATAAAAACAATGTTTTTTCCCCACACTTCTTTGTCATTGACCCCCCTTTTGTATTTTTGCCCCCAGCCAGCCCCTCCTTTTAGTATTGATTTATGTAATGGCCCCTGCTGCCCCTTGTTTATTGATGCCGCCAGCACAGATAAAATGATGCCCCATACTGCAGGTTTGGTCAGCAATATGTAAAAATTATATGTGTCCTGGAAAACAAGGCCAATTTGGTCACCCTAATGCCCCCACACCCTTGCTGAATTTTCAAAAATGTGAGAATGTGTAAAAAAGTTACTTGGTGCCATTTAGGAATTAGATTATTTAAAAGTTCAATTATTGATGGTAACAGAAAGTTTTCTTAGGCTGGTCAGTAAGAGCAAAAATGAAAGAAAACACTGTGATACTCCGCAGAAGTATAGTAAAAAACAAGAAGCATTTAGTAAATACAAAGAAAAGCAAAGTTAGAAAGACAGACAGATCTATAAGATTAGGCAGAAAGAGGAAAAGCATGTTATAAGAGCTGCCAGAGCACATGCGGAAGAGAGAATTGCTCTGTTAATAAAAAGGGCCAGGGCTTCTTTGGTGGAGCACTGGAAGGTCATGTGATGCCGGCGCTCTGTCTTAGAAGCCACTGGCTGCCAGAGAGAAGGATTCAGGTCCCCTGCAGCGCTGCGGGGAATCTGGATCTTAGTCTTGTAATCAGATCTCTATTTGAGGTTTGATTATAATGAATATAAGACAAGGGATATTTTTCAGACCATTTACTCTGAAAAAAACTAGAGCAAATACAGTATTTACCTAATTTCTTCAATTTCTCCTTTTTTGTCATATTTACATGTTAATATAAAACAATTTGAGTAAACACAAAATGCAGCTTTTAAATCATTGTTTTTTTTATTGAAGGTAAAGAGTTCATCAAAACCTTTTCTACTCATGTGAAAAAATAATGCCATTACTGGTTGCCATCCTTTGCGCAAAAAGTGCAATCAAACATTTGCAATAAATAGCAATATTATTATTAATATTGGTGACTCTTCTTGGTAGAGTTGTCTTAATTCAGCCACATTGGAAGGTTTTCGAGCATTACCTACGGATTTAAGTCAGGACTATGGCTTGGTAGCACCAAACCTTCATTGTGTTTATTTTGAGCCATTAAGAGGTGGACTTGCTAATGTGCTTCGGACCATGGTCCTGCTGCACAACCAACTGCGCTTGTGCTTTAGGTCACAAACTGATGGCTGGACATTCTCCTTCAGTATTTTCAGAGGAAAATTTATGGTGTCATCAATTATGGGAAGTCGCTCAGGCCCTGAAACAGCAAAGCAGCCCCAGGCCACCACACTACCACCACCACCGTGTTAGACTGTTGGTGTGAAGTTCTTGTTATGGAATGCTGTGTCAAGATTTACTTCAGATTTACCAGGAAGCATGTCTTTCAAAAAAAGTCCGACGTGGTCGCAAATTTTGAGTCAAATTGATTATCAATATAATATGGAGAAACATTATTTTAGTACATACAGTAGCCTAAAAAAATATGACCTAATTTGGCTCCCCTGGCGAAAAACACATCCCGACACAGTCTGACATAGTTTGATTTTATTTCCTTGGCAGTTAGGTCTATCCTGTTATACCCCTGACAGTTATCAAATCTGAAGGTGGAACTAATTTGGCTGTATGTTAGTTGGCCGTCTGAAGAATGAATGTTTGTTTTTTAGGAATTAACACCTCTGTTTGGATATTGAGAAATGATATAGCACTTATAAGTAAATCTGTATTATCGAAAAACTTCTCGGACAATTTTGATGATGTGATGTATTCTTAAATTTTAAAGAATGTATGATGAAAAAACTTAAACTTAATAAAAAGTATAAAATAAAAAAATTCCACTTTAGACTCATCAGTCCACAGAATATTATCCCAAAAGTCTTGAAGATCATCAAGATGTATTTTGGCAAATGTCAGACAAGAGTTTGTGTTCTTTTTGTTCGTTTTCTCCATTTGTAGATAATGGCTCTCACAGTGCTTTGCTGGAGTCCCAGGGCCTTAGAAATTGCTTTCGATGATTTCCGGACTGATAGATGTCAATGACTTTGCTTCTTCTTTGCTCTTGAGTTTCTTCAGATTGTGGCATCATGTGCTGCTTTCTGAGACCTTTAAGCCTACATCACTTTGCAAAAAAAGTTCTATTTAATTGATGTTTAGATTCAGCAGGGCTGGCAGTAATCAGTGTCTAGTGAAATTTAACCCAATTATCATTTAAATTTGGTTAATTAATTGATTCAATACGTAAGGGGGCAATTACTTTTTCACATAGTGCCAGGTTGGGTAGGATAGCTTAGGATTTTCCTCCCATACATACAATCTTCATTTCAAAACTGCATTTTGTGTTTTACTGGAGTTCTCTTTATTTAATATTAAAATTAGTTTGATGATCTGAAACATTTCAATGTGACAAATATGCAAAAGCCAGAAAAAATGGGAAAGAGGGAAAATACTTTTTCACAGTACAATGTATATGTAAGCATATTTATTTTTTACTACGCGTTTGTGCATCTACGTAGCGCTTTACAGTATAATAAAAGGGGAGGTACAATAAGTGCAATCATATAATATGTGACGTTGTCTAAAGACATTTTGATTGGGGTACGATAAATATTAGTCCCTGTCCCATCATTAGCTGTCCCACTGTGTCAGTCCCTCAACAAGCTCTGCATACCCTCTGAAACTAAATTTAAAATGTGGCCCTTTTCCTATAGCTTGCTCTGACTCTTTCTCCTGGCTCACATTGTATTGATGACATCAGATGTATCTCAACATTTTAATCTTATGCCCCCTGAGCCAGAGGTAAGTTATGAATTTGGTTCCTACCTGCAGTATTTCAATGGCTATATCCCAATAATACCAAAACTTAAGCTTACCTTCACATTCGCTATTGTGTCACATGAATCAACGGATGCAGCTTTTAGAGGAGCTATGAGGTTAGCGGCGTCTAGACTGGACGACTTCAACTAATGAGAGAACTCGTCTAACAGCTCCTCAGGAGATGAAGGCCCCCGGATCTTCAAGCAGCTAAATGGAGGAAAATTCAGCCAGTGTTTAATATGTTGCACCTACAACATAATTACATTAAATGTTACATGTGTCGATATTCAACGTACTCTACTGAATATACTTTTGTAACTAAATATACATACAGTTTTGAAATATTTCTTGAATGATAATTATTATTATTAATTGTTGCTATGGCAATATAATTGTTTAATTCCCAATGTATGTAGTCCATTATGGCTACGGTTCTCACTGCCAATGTAGAGTTCTTCTGTGTATGTCCAGGCATTAAGGGTCTTTTTTGTGGCCCCTAGTGGGTGGGGGTCCGACCTACTTATACATTACATTGGGACCTACTTTCATTGGAGGACACCATATTTTCTGTAGTGACAGCTGGCATTCTCCTGGTCCAGGCAGGGCTGTAGCAAGGGTGAGGCGAGTGAGGCACTCGTCTTGGGCGCACCTGCAAGGGGGCGCACAGCCGCTTGATCAGAAGCTGCAGCCCCCAGGTCTGCTTGGGGAGATCACGGACAGTAGCATTTCTATACCGGAAAGGCCCCCTTCCCTGTGCCGGGCTTCAGGGGACTGCACGATTGTGCTCTCCCCAAACAGCCCTGCTCATCCTCCGTGGGCAGTGTGCACCCAGGCACCATCAGCACTGGTCTGGGGTGGAGGTGCCCGATGAGCAGGGCTGATTGGGGATATCACAATCCCCCTCAAACCGGCCCAACATTAGGGAGCGTGAGGTCTGTCAATTCAGACCTCGCCTTCCGTTTCGTACGGGCAGCGCGCGTGGTGTGTGGGCAGCATGTGTTGTGGTGTGGGCAAGCATGTGTGTGTTTGTGTGGGCAGCATGTGTTGGTGGGCAGTCATGTGTGTGTGTGTGTGTGTGTGGGCAGCATGAAGCCAGATGCATGTGTTTGTATGGGCAGCATGTGTGAATGTGTGTGGGCAGCATGTGTGTGTGCATGGGCAGCATGTGTGTGTCTGTGTAACCGGTGTGTGTGTATATGTGTGTGTAAATTTAGGGGAGTGTATGTGTATACACGTGTTAATGGGCAGGTGTGTGTTTGTAAGCAGGTGTGTGCGTGTGTAAGTGCTGTGTATGTGTGTGTTTGTAAGCTGGTGTATGTATGGGCAGTGTGTATGGGCAGTGTGTGTATGGGCAGCGTGTATGGGCAGCATTTGTGTGTCTCTGTGAATAGGCAGTGCGTGTGTGTGTGTATGGGCAGTATAGATATTTCTGTGTTTGTAAGCTGGTGTGTGTGTATATATGTGTGGGCAGTATGTGTGTGTATGAGCAGTGTGTGTGTGTGCGTGTATGGGAAGCATGTGTGTGTATGGGCAGCGTGC
>VKOC01014832.1:0-20216 GCA_009364415.1 Spea multiplicata
TTATTTAAAAGGAGAAATAAAACCGCAACAAGAGGACACAAGCATAAACTAGAGGGCAAAGGTTTAATGGTAACATCAGAAAATATTACTTTACGGAAAGGGTAGTGGACGCATGGAATAGCCTCCCAGTGGAAGTGGTAGATGTTAATACAGTAAAGTCATTTAAGCAAGCAGGGGATAGGCATAATGCCAAGCTAGATATAGGATAAGGGCAAGTACTAAAGGAGAGTACTCAGAGGTTGGGCAGACTGGATGGGCCTTCTGGTTCTTATCTGCCATCACTTTCTATGTTTCTATGTTTCTATGTTTCCATGAGGTCTATACCCTGTAGCCCCCCCAGACATGTAAGCTGGCTCCACAGTGCTCCCCATAGCAGCACTGAGTCTCCAACCATGCCCTGCTTGGGCTGAGTCTGCAGCTTCCACAGAAACGCTGCAATGATGACATCACAAGCACCACCAGAGGCTGTAAAGCAAGTGGGAAGACTGGTCCCGCCCCCAAGGAGCAGCACCCATCCTGTGAGGGTGATGCAGGCTGTTACCATTGGCACCTCACAAACCTGCGCATGGGTCACGTGACTTTGCACATCATCATGTGACTGCAAAATTGCAAGATGAACATATTTTGTCTTTAACAAGCACATTATAAAACACCACTTTACAGATGCACCTGTCTGACAGCAAGGTTTTTTACTGCTGTCAATCATGGCAACTATGGATATATGTAGGGCATTGCCTGAAAAATACAGTGCTAGGGACATGACCTCATAACCCAGTGTTTGGCTTCTCATTGGGGAGGCCAATTGTAACACTGGAGTGCCCCTGTAAGAAAGGATTTAAAATCTGGATACATTAAGTAATGCTTTATGAAGCTTTTAAGCATTTTGTGCAGATGTATACAGCATGGAGAGACGACAACATATGTTCATCTGTAAGACTTAAAAAGAGTACATATGAAATAAAATGAGTTATGAAATGTCTACACACAGACATACACACACATACTCTTATACACTTACCATAGACAGGGGTGGTACCACCAGTTTATACCCGGCTCGCTAGCTTTTCTTCTGGTTATTAAGCATTCAGATTTGAGAGATATATTTGGATTGGCTGACGATATGTAAAATTCTGTGTGCAACATAAAAGGTTGATTTTGACCATTTTCACATTATTCTATGCGGAAGCCACAAACTTCTACCTCCATAGCACAATGCATTCCAATACGATAGAGGTTTTCTTTGCACGGCATTAACCCCGTGAATTCTTATACATGCAGATCAAGTCAGACAGGAATTTGAATCTTCATACATTTTATCAGTTTTGGTCATCAGCGAGTTACGTTTTCAAGGAGATGTTGCTATAATAAGCTGTAAATGAGAAACCACACCACCATTCATAACAGAATCGTCGTCCTATCTGCAAAAGTGATCCCGTCTAGTAAGAGTGGGCCTTTAACCAGAGAGAAGACATGGATCGTCATCTGGGATGATGGGAAAAGCAGAACAGTAGGAAAGGAAATGGAAAAGCTTTCAGCCCTACCTGAACCCGCCTGTGGACAGGCCAAGAAGTTTTCAGCTAACAAAAGATCTAACATAGTAACAGACCATACACACAACCAACTACCGCACATTACCCTGACTGCACAATAAAATCAGGCGCCAGTCACATGACCTCCGTTACAACATTCTGGGTAAACATTTGCAGAGTTGGTTAAGATGCAGAAACTGGAATCCCTGCAGATTCGTTTTTTTATTTCTGGTCTGACGTTAAGCGCTGTCAAACTCATACAGGTGAGATTGCAATTATGCAAACACGGGATTAAAGGATTACTAAAAAGAGTACTAACCCTTGGCCCGTCATCCAACTGTAAAACGTTGGGTCAGGTTAAAGGTACATTTTAACCAAAATCGAAGGTTTCGCAACCTTTAAAAGCACTTTAACTATTTGTTCCTAATCCACAACAAAAATAGAATGGCGGCCATGTGGAGCTTTTCAATCAGCCTGTGGCTGCTGTTTGGATAACTATGTTATATAGTATGTTATGCAGTAAGTAACATGTGGGTAAGCATTAATGTTCTTAATCAAGGGGAAAAAATATATATAGTTCTAGCTGAATTAAACAAACGCTGTTCAAGCAGGTTAAAAAAAAGCCTCTATACTCCACATAAGTGTTTATGAATTCTGTACATTTTCTTGTAACACAAAAAAATCTAATCAAAAAAGGCAAAATACATAAATCACATTAGTCACTTTTTTCAAGTCAACTAGATATATCCTAAAAGTACACACAGAATGGAAAAAATAAGCTATTTTAATGAAAGTAAACCTGATATATATTATATATTAGATATGTAGATATAAGATTTACTTGCAATATGTTCATTCTACACGTATGTGGATGATAACCACGCATAAGCGGCACAAATACAATTCATCCTTATGTAATAACTACTTATATTTTATTTACATAGCGCCTATGTATTTTAAGAAGAACTAAAATCAAAGAGAATGACGAACCTAGAACGGACAAACTGATACATTTTGTAAAGAGCGTCCTGGACACAAGCTTACAATCTAGAGGGTTTAATCCAGTTTATAAAAATACAAGACGGTAAAACAGAATGTTCCCAAAACTAGCTTAAATAGTGACTAACAGACTGTTATTTAGACGTTTGACACGGACAGTACCTGGAAGTTCCTTTTCGGAAGCACTGATTGAGTCCGGTAAGCCCTGGAGAGGTGGGCAGCTTAATACGTAAAAGTAACTGGTCGGTTTGAATTGCCACGAATCTCATGTTGATCATTAACAGAGCTTGCCTTGTCCTACGCAGCCTTGATATACAATATGGCTCGCTCTTTTATTTCAGTCACCGTAATCTTAAGTGCAGAGGCAGCAGGAGACAGCATTCCCACACACACAGAAGAGCGATTAGCATTTCTAACTAAGCTACAGCTCCGAACACTGCTGCATTCAGTGCACGGCTTACATACATGTGATAAAGAGTCACAAAAACAAAATATTAGACAGCTTGCCTTCCTATTTAATACACAGGAGGAGTGCAGCTAATATATTATAGAACAGAAGCGGTGTATTGGCGCCTATCACTGCTGCTAAAAGGTTATGCGTGGGCTCAAGTATGTGGATGAACCGTCTAAAGCATGACAAGGTGGTTCAACTCATCCAACCGCTCCAATAACTGTCCAGTGTGTGGTGTGCATCTCGGGGCACATTCTCAGGAGCACAGTCTAGAACTGACTCTTATTCTACACCACTTGGATCGAATACAAGACTCCCAATAGGTGCTTTCACTCCCTATTTGTTATGGTTGATAGGCATGCTTGAATCAAGGCGACTATCTTCTATCTTTAAATAATACGCGAAAGTTTCCATGAAGACCGTTATTAGAACCATTTGGTGAATCACTAAATAGATTTGATGGTCTACTGACCAGATCATTTATAAAGTTCCCAGGTATGGCTTTGACCCTTGCGTTCGATGGCTCTGCCTCCCCTGGATATAGCATGCACTGTGGCCTTCAGAAACATTTCCTTATACCATTAACTTCATAGTAACAGTATTTTCTTAAATCCAGGGATTCGTACATTAGATCAAACATTATCCCACCCAACATATCCCATTACCGACACCAGCCTCCAGACTGCACATTAAGAAGGTCTACTGTATCTTGGGTAACATTTTAAGCTTTGACCTATATGGCTTATAAACCTCTCACTTACTGCTACTATCCTACTTGTCTTCTCTCCAGCTTTTTCATATCGGGTGACATTTTTATCCAAGACATTTTTTAGCATTAACAAAAAAAAATTGATGCAATTTTGAGTTTTTTTGATACAGCAAAACATATTTTCATTTCTTGCTATTATACGGTTTACAACTTTCTTCTTGGCCTGAAAATACGAGTCCAGTATGACCATCATTGCATAAACAGGATGAAACAGTTACATGAAGTATCTTACATACTACTTGTTTTGTCCTTTCTACACATTTTATATCGCTACAGAATTTGATGCCACTATATAACAATAAAAATTAATAAAGTAAACTAAAGACAATTAAAAGAGTGCTATGATTCATTACTGCATTGAACTATAAGATGAAGGTTGAATGGCAGATAGTACGCCAACTTCAATAAATTAAGGGAAATTTTAAACAAATTCTTTGTATAATTAGCGTCCCCTGGCAGAATACCAAAGGCTTATACAGTAACAGAGATGGAAGGCTTGACCTTTGAGACCAAAGTCTTCAAATGGAAAATGTATCCTATAATGCTTGGTTAACTACTGAAAGCTCCTCAGGCAGCCTTTCTGTAGATCTGCACTGCAGGCATTTTAGACCTTTAAGTCTCTCTAATACCTCGAGGAACCTTTTGCTTACCTTTCAAATTTTTCTTTTTCATCTGAGCTAAGTAGTAACACTATGTATTCTCTTATCATGGTGTCTACCTTTAAGAGGTCAGGTTTGACGTGAAAGTCAACATGGAAGACCTAAAACAAGCACAGGACTATCCACATGGTGACTTGGACACAATCTCAATGTCTGGACACTAGTGTGATAAACAAGATTATCAGACTCCCTACTTTTAGATTATGACCTCTTGGTCTAATATCTCTCCTGTACATTGCTAAATCCCTCTAACCTTTTCAGACACATTAGGATGTACCAGTACATGTGGCAAGTAGCCCATTGGGACGTACAGGTACGTCCTGGCTTTGTGGTAGCAGCAGGGACATCTCTCTGCCTCTCACAGGAGATCGGGCAGTGCACCATCATTCAAGGAACGCTCAATCGCCTGATCACTGCTGACACCCACCTGAGGAGAGCCTCGGCAATGTCTTTCAAGGCTCTGCCGGGCTCTCCCATTGCTCCCCCTGCAGGCTGAATGCAGTTATTGCAATAGAGGGCTATGGAGCCCTGCTTGCAGATCACATTGTGAACTCCAAAGTTCAGAATTGTACACAATACTTTAGTTGGTCAACTAGTTTACATGATCTGATCCACTTTTGATTTGCCTGCCAGCATCTATAAAGCAAATCATCCAGGTTAATAAAGAAATTCCACATTTCTGAATCTAACATTGGGTTGCCTGTCTTACTTTAAACTACAAAAAAAAAGCAAAACCAATTAAAACTAAGCTTTGTAGCTTTCTCAATTCCCCCCAAAAATATCAATAGACCCAGAAATTACCTCTGATACAGCAAAATTTTACCTCCACAACCAATAAATGCACCAAACTCTCCATTGATAACAGGGCAGACCCAGTGCGCTACAGAGAAAGATCAACAGACAAATACCGCAACAATTTCTACCTGTACAGTATTTAGTTGCCATTCAGTGAGCCTCCTGCTCAGGACATCTAACCCGGCGTATGCTTTAGGTCTGCAAAAACACCCATGGCTGCCAATGGATGCAGAACACGTCATCAGAGCCATCAAATGAGTCAGTATACAATAGATCGTACGACTGGAGCACTTCAAAGGACTTTTTATGAGACTTTCATGCGACAAAATGTATACAATATGGTTTAGAAGATGTCATCCTTTAACTAGTCCACACTAGAGCTGTTACACCGCATTCCAAAATCCTCAGCGTGTATTTGATCAGGACATACTCATTGCATGCATGTCAATATCACAGCACCATAATCCTCTGCGGTGCCATACAATGGGTAATTTGTGCATCACATCACCATTGATACTTGGCAAAATCAAAGGGGAGGAAGGCCTTGACCAATGAGCTTACAATCAATAAGATCATTAACAAATGTAGTGGGGAATGCACCGAAAAAGCAGCAAATGATAACAAAATGAAACTTTATATACTTTTATTTTGTTGTTTAAAACTCTCAGTGGATGTATTAATAATTAACATTCTCAGTGTTTGCGCCTGGAAGCGGACAACTACTTGTGTTTATTTTTAAAGCTACAAAGTATGTGGTTGTAATTTTCACCATGAATGGTACAGAGTTACCAACCCTGGGCTAAATATAGTTGATGGCCGTACTACGGAATGAAGGGCCCATAAACACAACAGGGTTTTTTTTTAGGCTGCCGTGACTGCGTTGGATTTTTGTCTACAAATAACCAACATGTAAACAGACGGACATTTCCGTGTTTTTAAAGTGGCAACGTAAGGAAAGCCAGCGCACGACCCTGTCCCAGTTACCTATATATTTAAAATAGATTTTAACTATGATGTCCTGCTCTAAGCTATTCGTCACCAGATATTAAAGGGGGAATTTAAAGGCAAATGACAGCCGAGGGTCTCCTTTAAATTATCATATTGTTTCCATTGCAAACGTGTGGAGGGATTGTGCAAAAACATCACCCCTATGCATCTATTTACCCTCTTTAATACGCATTATTCAGTGGTGGGGCTGTATGGGATATCGGTCTGTCCCTTAAAGATAATGCAGGAAGCCATTGACTTCACAAAGGCAGGTGACCGGGGTGGGTAAATAAAGAAAAAAAAAAATCATTGATTTTGTTTTATTTTACAGCCCTGGTTTTAATAGGATTATATTTATAGCTAGTGTTTCATTCCTTCCGTGTGACTAACAGGGATATCGGCTTCACTCCTTTCTATCGATCTTTTAATGCACCAATGTGAAATGTCTCTCATAGCCCCTCAGCGTTCAGTGAAAATCCTAGTGAACAGGAAAATATGATAGAAGAACCAAGACGGGATACAAAACCCATGACCCACAGTGAAATATAAAAAAAAACATTTGATAAAATATGCACCCAGTCATAAAATAAATGTGTGGGTAAATGAGTATTTGCTCAATGATATATAAAAAAAATCTTATAATAGATGACTTATATTTAGGGGCTTGTCACTTATGCTCTCGCTATTTCTCCCCATCTTCTCCGTTGACCACTTCTGTGCCCCCATCTTTTTCCGCAGCTCTACTTCTCGTCTTTTTGTTCTTCTGTCTTCTTTCTTCGTCTGCTTTGCGCACACCCTCACCACCAATTGGAGGAATGGTGTACAGACTGTACTTCTTGTGCTCTAAAAAGGCCAGAATATTGCAGACTGATTCTCGGAGAAAGATGCAGAAACTCTGCACAGATTTTTACAGACCGAGTAGCTGAAGAGCCTGTGGAATTACATGGACTAAGAAAGAAGACAGAAGGACAAGAGGAGGAAAGAGGGTTGATAGGAGAAAATATGAGAGAGAAAAAAAAAAAGACTACCACTACATTAAGATCTAAAATTTGGGGGGAGGGGGCCACCTTATAAAGTGTCAGTATTACGCTTATAAATGTTATATATTTTTATAACAATATGCTAGCGCCTGGATTATGCCAATAGGTACTGCACACATTGGTGGAATTAAGGAAAAATCATCTGGTCTATCCAGAAGTCCCCCCCACGTTACGAACAAGCAAGGGCAAGCGCAGCGGAGGCTTGAGTGACAGCGAGCACAGACACTGGGAGAAGTATTTGTGAAATACCCGAGGGATCTAACCTGTCACTGCAGAACAAGTCCACATGCCAGCTATGTCTCTGCCGCCAGGTATGGTTCAGTGAAAACTCCAAATACTACAGATTTTTATTTCACAAAAATATTGACTGCGCTCCCTTCCTATCCAAACAAACAATAATGATCACCAAAATACTCAGGTTTTCACCATTGGGGGCTTAAAGATCTTCAGACTACACTTTCAGCCACAAAAGTTTTTTTTTTATATTATTTAATTATCTGTCAGCATATACTATTAATTTAGTATTTTAATTAGACAATGTAAACATTGAGCACATGCATATACATACCTTCGCTGTACAGGCGCATGCGGGACACACAGCCGCACACCGCAGAACTGTATGAATGGGGCGTGAAATAACATGTATCCATCATACGGCAGCACGCGTGTCATTTATGGGCCACTGGTCTTAAAGTGCCAGGGCTGATTTTAATCCCTGTTCGGCTTTCATTTTAAAGATCAGAGCAAAGATCTCAAGGATGAAAGATGGGACATATGGATTTGGGTATTTAGTAACAGTGACCACAAGTCCGGTTTATATAAAAATATTAAGACCACTGATAGGTGGTAGCCGGCCCAAAAGTGTTAGAGTGGCAAGCATGTGCCACACACGGGGGAGGCAGCTTACTTCCTTCAGAGGGAAGTGCTGGGCATTCAAGATGCCTGTTAAAGAGGACATAAGTGAAATGCGTTGACCAGGTCACGTGTTCTTTAACAAAAATAAATGAATTTAAAGACTAATATAATCACCCACACCCCGAATACAAATGAGTCCTTATAAAAGGGTGCACCAGAGGTGGAAAAAGGTTGGTACACCTGCAGGCAGAAGTTCCCACCACCCTCCTGCCCCGTAGTCTGATAATCGGAGCGATTCCTGCGCATGCACACTAAGGCTCTGCAGCAGACTGCCAGTAAGTATATCGTGCAAAGACATGCATCCAGCCGAACACATCTGCATGGATAATAGCCAGGGGAGGGCAAACGGGCAAATACATAACAGGGGTTCTGCAGTAGCATCTTGCAAATGCATTCAAGAGCATATGATGGCTGGAGCCTCAATTACAGTTTAGGTTATTATTTTCATGTATGCCCTGCTATGTAAAGTGATGCGAGGCTTAACCTAAACCAGGCATTTAAAATAAATGTTTCCACATATAAAATGTAGACTGCGCAGAAATTTGCTACCTAAATACCACTGCAACAGAGCAAAAATTGGCCCAAACCCTGGAGGGGGGGGGGTAAATGTGCTCTCATCCCGGCACTCAAAGGGTTAAACAGCCGAGGTTAACATCGTCATAGGTCATGTTTATAGATACAGCGTATCCGCAATGTCAATACCTCCGTTTACACAACACAAAGCCGCTGCGGCAAGCAGGTTGGAGTGTAGCGTATCATCGCTAATATACACAAGAAATAATAATATTATTCTACACGGATATCAGCGGGAATATCGGTATAACCTGTCCTAGCCAAGAACATATATAAAAACACAACAAGGGAGGAAATAGGCGCAAAGGAACCTTTATGAAATGGTTAAAGCCTGATTCTGTGCGGGTCACTTTACCATTTTTCAGCTCATCTCCATGCTGCCAGCAAGTGATATATGGAGCTTACGGTTTGTTGCAGCTCATTCTTTCGCTGTAAATGCAAAACCCGTCTGCAACTCAAGAATGAATTGACAAGACGTACATCTATCCCATGGCCTGACCTCTACTTAGCTATTATAGACAGCCGTGAAATGGATAGGGGAGCCGGGGAGGTGGGGAGTACAGTACTCTACAGTAAGTAATCGTACACACGATGCTAGACGAATATCACCATCTCAAAAGCCCAATTATGCCTGTAGTTATAAAAAAAAAAATTACAACTCACGCGTGTATATTTTAATATTTTTAACCAAGTCTCAATTCACAGCACACGGCATCCGGAATTAAAATAACGGCGACACTCATACTCATATGCCTCTTAATACTTCCCCCTCTTTATAGTGGCAAGAACAAGACACATACGGCAAGGGCTATACCACTTAGAATCAAATGAAAATGTTTCCACAGATTGATGATTAAGGATAAAACATTAGAAACATTTTCGGTAATTCTAGCATTGAGCTACCTGTGCTTGCTCCTGTGCTGTGCGACAATTTAGTGCCCCTAGCAAGCAGACAATTTAAATGGTTAAAGAAATAATTCAGGGTGTGACCAATCAATAGATCAGAAAAGATCAAAAATGGCTTAAATT
Organism: Spea multiplicata; assembly: GCA_009364415.1. Lineage (NCBI taxonomy): Eukaryota > Metazoa > Chordata > Amphibia > Anura > Pelobatidae > Spea > Spea multiplicata. Next base: position 9,747 of record VKOC01014832.1, read on the forward strand.
CCATACTTCATGGAACAGCACCTTTAATCATTTGTCAGCACTGCAAGAAGAAATTAAAATGTATGGACGGCAGAGGGAGAAAATAACTCATTCCATACTGCTGGACCTAAACCAGCAGGGCTTCACTCCTATGCCCCTCGTTTGGCTTTGTGGGGTCAGTACCACCAGGAGTAGCTCACTAGTACAGCTGCACATGTATGTATTTTCCTCCAGAGAGATCCGGGCCAAGCTATGCTAGCATCAGCCCGCCAACACGCCATAACTATGTATGGAATGAAGACCGGATACGAGACAAGGCTGGGGGGCTAAATAGATTCCAGTAAAATTAATAGCCCCAACACATTTTAAGAGCGATTATTTTAAGGGTGCAAGACCTGGGCAATGTAATAGTAATACAAATAAACCACTATTCAAGTCATCCTGTCAATGGGTTAAAAGGGGCCACCGTGCCCAGAGAAAGCACCGGTCTTACCACCGGGCCAGCTAAGCCAGGAACAGCAGGGTGGGAAAATACCTTCAATGTGTAGAAGCAGGGCTGGTAGATGATGAGGATGAAGCAAGCCTTCACAATGCGTTGGGGAGATGCACAAGAGATCTACGCCTACATTGGCAATCATTTTAAGTGTGCGTGGCAACAAAGGCAATATAAAAAAGGCAAAACAGCAACAACCTGAAAACCACATTCAGGGCCCAGATACCGGAGAAGGCAGCAAACAGGCCAGAGACTTTGTTTCCGCCAACTTTACTTCAGAGGCCTTTATACCGCATTCAACAAAAGGAAACATTTACCCTGAGAGACCAGCAAAACGATGCCAGTCCAAACATCGCGGCCACTAAGGCATAATCACCCAAATCTTTCCAATCAACAAAGCTAAAGAGATGAGTCCAACAAAGTAAATCTCACAGGTCCATCTTTGTGTACATGCCAGAAAAAGATGCCTCTACATGAAGAAATAGGTGAAATAGGGGGTGTGGGGGGGGGGGTTGATTGTCCTGTGGGGGGAAACCCCTCGCTACCAGATCCACTGCATACATTTACAAATTAATTTAAGACTATTGCGCAATAGAGCACCAAGCAGCCACACCTAAACGCACCGAGTGATCCATGGAGCGCGTGTCCAGCTGTGCTTAACATTTTCCAAGTCTGTAAACAGTCCCCGGAAGCAGCCATAAAGCAAGCAATTTCAACTACTGCCTTGCAGGGATACGCAAGTCGCACATAGATAGTCCACTATATTATATGTAGTGACTATAACAACCGGTCACTACGATCATTTTATCAAATGTCAACGAGACCGCCTGAAGGCACCTACCACTGCTGCTTTACTTTACCCCCCCCGTGTGACGGCATACTGGTGGAAAGGGAAAGCCGGTATAAATACACAGCCAGCGAGTGGGGAAATTCAGATTTACCGGCTAATTAGTGAGGGTCACAGTCAAGGGGTCCCCAGTGATGGCCATTATATCGCACTGTGGGAATAGGGCATTTGTGATAAGGGAATGAACATTTTCTAGAGCAGCCACCACATGAAAGGGACCTCCTGATGGCCGAGTGTCAGGACAAACACAATATTAGGATGGGGCAATTTTCAAGAGCACAGTAAAGCACGGATGCCTTTAAATGATACGTTAGTAAAAAGGGCTCTAACTTTCATATTCGTTAGATTTTATGTATTCGATACATTAAGCGATGCATGAACTCCTGGAACAATATACACAATACTAGTAACAATAACACTGAAAGGAAATGGGCAAGCGGCTTGATGCCATTACTCCTGAAGTTAGGGAGTCCTTAAGACCAAAGGAGTAAATGTTGGTAATAAAAACTGAGGAAGATGTGCTGTAGATCAGCAGGTAACTTCTTGAGGACATGTAGGGTAGGGATGAGGGGTCAAAGCCCACCAAAGTAGAGACAGGTGCCGGCTTTCTGAAACCAAGTCAGAGTCTGAGTGTGGCCCCACCAAAGAGTGAGTGCTGGCAGTTATAAATGTGATCAGTGCAGACCCCAGAGGGTTAATGATAAGGGGGATCAGTATGGAGCCTGCAGAGAATTAATGATGGGATCAGAGCGATCAGTGTGGAGCCCCCCGAAGGGTTAATTATGTCGGGGATCAGAGCGATCAGTGTGGAGCCCCCAGAAGGGTTAATGATGACAGGGATGATGGGATCGGGAGTGTGGATACAAGAAAAGCATTCATCATTACCGCCCAGCAATTACCGAAAGACGCGACGGCATCAGAGGACATGCACGGGTAACAAGCCCAGGTAGTAGCGCGGATGGGAAGAGGAAGAGAATGCAGGATAGATGGACGGGGAGGGCCGGGGCTAGAATATAACCCGACCTCCCCCGGCATCTCTCAGGTAATTCCCCGTCCCAGGTAGGACAGGGTTAATGAGCAATGCAGGTTTTGGCAGGGGGAGGGTAACGGATAACAAACAGCACCTGCCTGCTCCTGGCGTCCCCGGGAGATACCGGACACGTTACACGTGTGTAGTGCTGAGCTCAGCGTCCTGCTCATCCGCTCTCCTGCAGAGGCCGGGGCACGGGGGGGAAGGTCACTTAAATCACTTCTCAGTCAGGCGCTCGGGCGCCACCTCGCGGCAGGACTCGGAAACGAGGTGAGCTGCGCTCTGGGATGCAGAGATCAGGCATAATAAGGTACTGCTGCAGAGATCAGGCAGAAGGTGCTGGGACTCCGACCCCCAGCAGGTCACTGCAGGCAGACCCCATTTAACCCCCCAGCGAATATTTTAGGACTGAGAGGGAGATCTGCAGGGTGCTGCACAGCAGACATCACAGAGCATTTTACATACAGAACGGCTACATGTATTATCACCATGTCAGGGGCAGGTCTGTACACTACTCACCAGAGCCGGCCTTAGGTGTTCTGGCGTCCTGTGCGAACTACTCCTCTGGCGCCCCCCTCACTACCCCCGCCCTTCAAACTACCCCCGCCCCTTCAAACTACTCCCTCTGCCCCTTCAAACTACTCCCCTCTCGTTCTCTTCAAACTACCCCCTCTGCCCTCAAACTACCCCCGCCCTCAAAACTACCTCCCCTGCCCCTTCAAACCACTTCCCCGCCCTTCTAAACTACTCTGCCCCTTCACAAACTTACTCCCCCGCCCTTCAAACTACTTCCCCTCTGCCCCTTCAAACTACTCCCCTGCCCCAAACTACTCCCCTGCCCCTTCAAACTACTCTCTGCCCCTTCAAACTACTCCCCTCTGCCCCTTCTACCCTCCCTCTGCCCCTTCAAACTACAAAAACTTTATTTAACATGGAGGATGTTAAATAAAGTTTAAAAAAAAAACAACAAAAAACCTGTTTTAATTTAGGTGCAGAGGGGGCGACCCCGCAGCGCCCCCTGGAGTGTGGCGCCCTGCACAGGTCGCACACCCCAAAGGCCGGCCCTAATAGTTACCCAAACCCTACAGGATCATTGTGCATGGTATCCATCCCTTCAGACTCGTTTTAGACCAACTTTGAGTAGGCTACAATCAGAGAGCGTTGGCCATAGTCAACAACAAATGTCAATTAAAAACCCAGCCCTTGGGCTTAATATTCAATTTTGTCCGTTGTTAGTATTGTCATTTTAAAATGTTGTATTATTGTTAATATCAAGGTTATTAATGCATCTCAAACATATATTATGGTACTCAAGGGTGTTTGTGTTTCTTGGAAACTGTTTTCTGTCCGGTTTATTAACGTGTGTTTCCCTCTTAGCCCACGACCTCCTCCATCGGCTGAATACCATCATGGCCAGAATGCCGAGCCCTCCTCCCCCTGCGGAGATGACCACCGGCACCGTGCAGAGACGTGGTGCTACACCCAGGTGGGACACCATAATGATTCATCTTAATACAATTTAGTATTAGTAAAGAAATGACTATAAACATGGTGAGATACCATAATGAATCATTTTTTAATAGGAAACGGGGAATGGCTGCAGGGTACAACTCAACTACTCAACTAGCATGCACCGTTTACCTAAATAATTACAATAACAGTTATTTCTCTTTTCCATGTAGCTTCCCCTTTAAGGGATGAACCCCTACATCAGCATGAGGCTAGCATGAGGCTCCCCATTATGACACAATGGCATCGGCTTTGTGAGTCCTGCATTCTAAATGCTCTCAGTCTGGTACAGAAAGACGCAGGTAAAGGCTGGTTTCTTATTAGCTCCTAAGATATATTAATATAAAAAACTACAAATATGATATAAAAAACTGCAACCTGTATGATAACATGTCACCTAACTATGTACGAGTTCCCACCCAAACAATTCTTGATGTATATTATATTATATTGACATTAGGTAAACTGCTAAATGTTAAAACCTATTTTTTTTTCTCTCTCTCTATTCCAGTTCTGAGTACCCCGCTATTTAAGAAAAAATGGGTAAGTTCAAATATTTTGCTCCTTGTTCATATAGCATTTATCAGATCGGTCCAAAGTATCCATTTCTGGATCTTTAAAGAACTTCTCACCTAGCCATGGAGGTTGTCATCATTTATCCTGGACGGTTTCACCGGCGGGTATCGTATCCCACTAACCGATTGTCTCAACCGGCCACCGTTTTTGTCAACAAGAAATGTCAACTAAAAACTGAGCCCTTTTTAGGGTTAATATTCAATTTTGTCTGTTGTTGGTATTGTCATTTTGAAAATGTTGCATTATTGTTAATATCCAGGCTATTTTCAAATTGCAGAAATTGCTAGGGTTAATATTCAGTTTTGTATATCGCTAGTATTGTTATTTTTAAATGTTGTATATTGTTAATATTAAGGTTATTAATAAAATTGTATAGCTTGTTAGTCAATTTTACATTTTGTGTAATGCTAATAGTATTTCTTTTTAATTTTGTATATTGTTAATCTTGTTTTTAAATTGTATAAATTGCTAATATTAGGGTTCAAATGTTGTACATTACTATTGCTAAACGTTGCACATTGTTAATACGATTTAGTAACGTTGTTTACGTCGTTGCTTTGACCGTTATTTTTAAACTTGTATTCTTCCTCTGTAATAATAATAATAATAAGAGCGTTGCTCTTACTGACTGTGGAGTAACAAGTACTCATTGTGTGTTTTGTACAAATGCAAGTATTTTTGTGTGTTTATGTGTATAGAGCGTGTCATAACCTAACTTCTTAAGCTGTTCCTTCCTGTTATCTTCATTCATAAACCCATCAGACCCCAGCCAGCATGTTGCCTCTGATTTGAATGTACACGTGCAGATACATAGGCAGCGGCCGGCGTGTGCATGCGTTGTGTTGGACATGTTTACATGTATGTACCAATGTATAATAACCATTCATCTATCTGTAACAGCTCGCAGACACCGACGTGGCCGCCGCCGCCATCAACATCAGGGCGTGCTGGCCATCGGCCTTCAAGAAGGTGAGAAGCATCTAAAGGCTATATTATGATATGTCGGCAGCGGTATACTTCTGTATGCTGTGCGTTGTACATGTTTACACGTATGTACCCGCGTATAATAATCATTTCTCTGTCTGTAACAGGAAACAGCCTCCAGGAGACCATTGACCGCCTCCTAACTGGAGAAGCGGCGCTCCTTCTAGAGGCAGAGGAAGGTAAGATGCTTCTAAAAGATATTTTATGATACATCTGCAGCTTTATACTTTTGTATGTTGAACATGTCTACACGTATGTACGTGTTTATAATAATCATTTGTCTGTCTTTAACAGAGCAAAGCCTGCGACGTCTGCAACAGGGCCTCCGCAGGGACGTAGGAGGGTGGATTATTGGAGTAGAGGAAGGTGAGATGCATCTAAGATATATTATGGTACTCAAGGGTGTTTGTATTTCTTGGAAACTGTTTTCCGTCCGGTTTATTAACGTGTGTTTCCCTCTTAGCCCACCACCTCCTCCAGCGGCTGAATACCATCATGGCCAGAATGCCGAGCCCTCCTCCCCCTGCGGAGATGACCACCGGCCCTGTTGCAGAGTCGTGCTGTTATACACAGGTGAGATACCATAATGAATCATTTTTTAATAGGAAATGGGGAAGGGCTGCAGAGTACCAGTCTTACAATATGGCTATCCTGGGACATTTGTTTGAAGTCATAACTTTTGTTATCATCTCTGACCAGAACACCATGAATACAGTCAAAGTGCCTGAATGCCGCCTGGCCGATCAACTCGGAGGACTATGGGAACACTCCCGTTTCACCGACTGCTGCCTCTGCGTGGCTGGTCAGGAGTTTAAAGCACACAAAGCCATTCTGGCAGGTTGGTGGCGATTAAAAATTACAAAAAAATATACAATTATTTCTAGCGTTTCCACTGCTTTGCAGGTTGTTGAATCAATGCCTAAAGTTTGCGGTACTTTAATGTGAACTTAACTAAATGTATTCTGCCCCACTCAGCCCGATCACCTGTGTTTGGCGCTATGTTTGAACATGAGATGCAAGAAAGGATAAAAGTAAGTTTCACATTTTCGGGGCTGATAAGTTACCGGGCTATTACTGAAATTTAGGTTCTGTTCCTTTGCTGTCAAAACTAAGCAAACCTGCTTTTTTTTTGATTTGTAGAACCGCGTCGAGATAAAAGACGTGGAGCCTGATGTCATCAAAGAAATGATGTGCTTCATCTACACCGGCAAAGCACCTAATCTGCACAAGATGGCGGATGACTTATTGGCGGCTGCCGATAAGGTGAGTGCGGGAGGAAAGCCAGTGTTTGGCTCCCAACAACTTTTTTCTTTTGGGTGACAGCCAGGCAAGCTGGTCCGTGTGGGGTTTGCTTCACCGACGGATTCTTGTAGAAAGCAGACCGTTTTTAGATGGTATGCAGTTCAGGATCTTTTTATTGAAGATGAGAGGGGGTTATGTGTAGGGGGAGGCATTTAAAAAGTTTCCTTTTATTCTGGTTAAAGCTGCTCTCTGGTTCACTATAATAACTCTGTTAAGACACGAATCGGTGTTTTTAATGTTTGTTTTTTTGTTAGTCCAAAAGGCACCTTTTACTGGGATAACACTATTCCTCTTGTATTTTATCATGGTGGTTTTAGTATAGATCTCTGTACTCGCTAACATTCCTGTCTACCCGCAGTATGCCCTGGAACGCCTGAAAGTCATGTGTGAGGAAGCTCTCTGCAGCAACCTATCTGTGGAGAACGCAGCAGAGATCCTGATCCTGGCTGATTTCCACAGCGCTGGCCAGCTGAAGACCAAAGCTGTGGACTTTATCAACTAGTGAGTGTGTTGGGATTGAGTGTATATTCCCATTGTCTGCGTGTATGCTATATACTACTCCTTTCACCTTGTGAAGAATGTTCCCTTTTTATAGATGACCAAGTCGGTCCTTCCCCATATTTTTTACTTGTTTGTTGGACTTATTCATAGTGGTAACCTTTTTGTTTTGCTCCTTTCAGCCATGCATCTGACGTTATGGAGACAGCTGGGTGGAAGTATATGGTTGTTTCCCATCCACACCTGGTAGCAGAAACATACAGCTCCCTGGCTTCAGCCCAGTGTCCTTTTCTGGGCCCTCCACGCAAACGTCTGAAGCAATCCTAAGAAGTTCCTGCAGGACCTTCCATCTTTCTGCCGAAGTCGATCATTATTCTTCATCCCACCGTAAGAGACATCTGGTGGTCATTGTAGAAGAAGGAATTGAAGAGTAAACGTACAGTTGGCGCTACCACTACATCGTGTGCTGCCACCTATATTTCACCTTTCGTACGGATGGACTTCTTCCTTCTCTACCGGTGAAAAGTTGGAATATTACACCTCCTGCAGGATTACAGAATTCAATGACGTATTTGCTGGCTCAGACTATAGGACCAGAGAGACGTTTACAGATGGAAGACCCTCCTTGTTCATATTTAGATATTAAATAGTTAAGCTTATTGAAACCATCTTTTGTATTTTGTGCTACAAAAAAAGGACCTTGTGATGAATGTGTGTGTGTGTGTACGGGAGGTGTCAGCCTGGCCTAATCTACTCTGGGATCCATTTTTATTTTTTGCTTTTTTGTCTGATTTTTATGCACTTGTTTTAAATGTGTTTTATTCTAACTACCTGCTTCCCTTTTTTTCCTCCCATCATCATGTACCTGCTTTGTTATGGATCCTCACCGCCATGACATTTCTTTTTATTTATTTAATTTTTATTTTTTTTAACTCTCCCCTGTTTTGAGGGGCTGCCACTCATATTTCAGAGGTTGCAGATTAATTTAGAATTTTTGGAAATATAAAATAATAAAAATATATATATAAATTTATATAAAAATATATATATATATTTTGGGCAGATGGTCTGATATGTAATCTCCGTTACATGACTGTTACATAGAGCCTTTCTGCTCTTGTGGCTAGCAAAATATGAAGGAAATCATGTTAATATATTAATAGTTTTTAATATATTAATATGTATTAATTTTGAGTGTGTATAACTTCCACAGGGTTTCTGATTGTATTATGAGACACCTTCTAAGCTTACAAAATCCACACCGTATTATGTATAGGGGGGGGAGAAAACAAAACATGACTTTGACCTGTCTGCTTGATGTAGTAACTCACAGGCTGGAAAATGGCTTGTTTGCATGTATATACATATATTATTTATGTCATTTGTGTACACTCTCATTTCTCATCTGCATGTCATAATTATTTCTCTGTTGCTTTGATTCAGCGCTAAAAATTCTTCCAGCTGCGCATGAACTAGCTGGGTAACATCGGTGAGCGCGGGAATCGCTCAGCTGCAATAAATAGGGTTATGTTTTAAAGCTGTCCTAAGAAATGGGTGAAAATACATTATTTTCACCCATTTCATATTGTTAACAATTAACTTTTAATTTATTTTAGCTCTCTTACAAATAGCAAAGCGATGGAGGAGGCTTCTGTTTCACGACAGCAAAGGTGCTTGCTTGTTGATTTCTAAAAGCTCATGTAATAAAAACGTGTGTCTTGAAAGATATGACATATATATTTTATATACATACATATAAATAAATAAACACACATAAATGCATACATTAAAAAAACACAAATATATATAAATAAAAAACACTATTTACATATATAAAAAAGCACACTATATATATATAAGTGTTTTTTTTATTTTATATAAGTGTTTGTTTTTATTTAGATACAATCCTAAAAAACACATATATCTAAAACGCACTTTATATAATCATACTTACATGCTTATGAAAGGATAAACAGGTTTGTATCATGGATCAAAGCCACCGCTTTGTTTCCTCAAAGTGTTAACAGTATCTTTAGAACGTGGCCTTGATCTGCACGCTGTAAAGCGAGTTTGCTCCATCCTGGATGACCCGCGGTGGCTGGGTCACATTGCTTTTACATTACATATAACCATTTCATTCTGCTGTATTCATGTTTGCGAGACGGTGGGAGCGATCTGTGGCCAGGGATAATCCTTAGCCGCTCTCTCATGTATTATTGTTACGTTACAAACCTTGGCCTATGGACCCTCGCCAGGGATGTCGTGTTTCCCATTCAGGCAGCACAGAGCAGCGCCCAACAAGAAGCCTTCAGGACTACTCGTCGCACGCGCCGCCGTTACCGTATGCGTCGGTGACATCAGTCTGAAACCCTTCCTTCTGCCAACGCCGGGGATGTCACAGCCAGGCCCGGACTGGGACAAAAAATAGGCCCGGGCATTTAAGCCTGAGCAGCCCTTATTTATTTATTTATTTATTGTTAAAGCCCACCCTTCATGTACCATCTTTGCATTTAATCATTCACACAAATCATTAACACATTCATTAATGCAGTCTCACAAATCATTCAAGCAATTCATCCTCACATGAATTCATTAATTGTCATACGCATTCACACAATTCATCCACACATTTATTCATTCTCATACGCATTCACACTACCCCCTCTCTTCATCTTATCTGCCCCTTCTCACTATGTAACCCCCTTCCTTACTTCTCAATATGTACCGCCTCTATCTATCCCCTCTCCCCCTTTCTCACTATCTAACCCCCCTCTGCCCCTTCTCACTGCACCCCCCTCCCTCACCCTACTTACCTTGTTGCCGGAGCAAGCAGCAACTGCGACCGCGGCTGTGGCAGGGCAGGATTGACTTAGGGGCTGATGGAGCTGCAGCTCCAGGCCCCCAACTTAAAATAGGCCCAGTCAGGACGGGACTTACTGGGCCTATATGGCCGCATTAACGCAGAGCCCCTTAAGCCCGCCGCAACTACCCCCTCCTAACTATCTACCCTCTCCCTCTTTGAAGTTCACTTACCTTTAAGGAGTCCTGCAGTGGGGGTGCAAGGCCTCTGCCTCCCAGCTCTGCCACTGTATGGAACAGTATAGAGTGATGGGAGTTATGATGTACTTTTAGAGCATAATTAGATCATAAAAAAGACATTGGAAATGGTACAGCATAAAGCCCATCACTCTCACACACTTACCAATCCACACCCTTACCAATCCACACCCTTACCAATCCACACATATACCA
>VKOC01014833.1:0-24393 GCA_009364415.1 Spea multiplicata
CAAAGATGTACCAAATAGGGCATGGGCAGTGGATCCCCAAATGCCAAAGTTCAACATTGAAAAATGCGCATGCCCCAATGTGGCCCTTTTGCCCCCAAACAGCCAGGCAAAATCATTCATGTGGGGTATCGCTGCGCTCAGGAGATGTTGCTGAAAACATATTGGGGTGTTTTGTGATAGTGACATAAACGAGAACATTTTAAATCATACCTGAAGTAAAATGTGTGTGACAAAACAAATGCAAAAAATGACTACCACAAAGTTTGACAAAGACTGGTGGTAGATATGGTGCATGGAAAGAGTTAAAATACTAGCATTTGGAATACCCTGGGCTGTCTAGTTTTCAAAAATATATGACTCGATGGGGTAAATTGCATTGGCCGGGTTCAAAGATACCCGAAATGGCACATGGTTGGAAGAATTACCAGATTTGGAGAAAATGGCTTTGAAATAGCAAAACGCTACCTGTACTTATTGCCCCATAATGGGTAGAAAAAAGCAAAAAAACATAAAAACATTGGGTATTTCTAAACTCAGGACAAATAGTAGAATCTATTTAGCAGGTTTTTCATTACCTTTTATAGAGAGTAAAGATTTTTCACTAGTTTAGAAACAGTCCATTTTTTTCTAAATTTTTCAACGCATATTTTAAAATTTTTTTAATAAGTAATAATATGGATACAATCAAAACAATGTCATCTAAAGAAAGCCCTTCTTGTCCTGAAAAAAACATATCTAAATGTGTGTGGGTTCCAGTAAAACGGGAAAGAAGAAAATTACAGCTAAACGCGAGCAGCGCAGAAATGTTAAAAAGGCCATTGTCACCAGGGGAACAAACAGTAAAATCAGCCTTTGTCACGAAGGGGTTAATGTATGACACCTTGTAAGGTCACATTGTTGTAGAATCAATGTGAGATTAATTGTTTTTCTTTTTATGAATTATTATTATTATTTATGTTAGAAGGGGAAAAAAAGAAACCCTGTTTTATTTTTGTATTCTCCTGAAGGCTCTTACTTCATGCCAGTTTCTTGCCGCCTGTTATTGCGGTAGTGTTATGGATCCGACCAATCACTAGGGACCTCCTCCTGAATGCTCCAATGGGAAAGGAGTCTGTACAACTGTAAGTACAATAATGAAACATTCTGGATTTTTAAATTGGTGATTTGTGTGCAGATATTGTGTAGCAATCAGAAGCAACACCACCCATACACAAAAACACTTATCCCATTTGCAGCATGGACTTTCTACCTTGCTTGATTTTTTTTCTCTCTCTTTTTCTCCTTAAAATTCAGAATGTCTGATTCGGCCTACAATACCTTCCGCCTGTGGATCATCGTGGTTATGTGTCTTCTACGCCTCTGTCTCACACGCTTCCACTTGCAGGCGTACTTGGGCCTTGCTGATAGTTGGGTAGATCGCATGAAGAGAGAGGCCGGGAGGATTACTATGTTAGAGATTCAGCGCAAGGTGAGGGAACAAAAAGAGTCACTACTTGTATACTCCTGACATCACATAAAGACAAGGGTCTTAAGTGAGGCAACATGTCAACATCAAATGAGCAATCATAATGAGATTGACTGTACAGCCGTGGTGTTCTAAAAAAACCCAAAGCTTTTGTGTTACTAGAAAAATACAACTTGATGGCAGATAAGAACCATTCGGCTCATCTAGTCTGCCCATTCTTACTGTTGTGAAGTCCTTAATGTCTTTTCTTCGATTCAGTATAGCTTTATGCCTATCTCATGGATGTTTAAACTCCTTCACTGTATTAGACTATACCATGTCAGCTTGGGAGACTGTTCTTATTGTCTACCACCCTCTAAGCATCTGACCCTCAAGTTTTAAATTATGACCATACTGTTCAAAAGCTTAGATGCTTTTACTCTTCTTTTCTCCCCACTATACATATTAAAATCCTTTCAGTCTTTCCTGATAATTTTTATCCTGCAAACCACTTACCATTTTTTTAGTAGCCTTTTTATGTCAATATTCTCCTGGAGATGGAGTCTTTAGAACTGTACGCAATACTCTAGGATAAGGTCTGTTTGATTTTTCCAAAGCTTTGTTGCATTGCCCGCTTACACTTACATCATCACAAACAATTACTCCCAAATGTCTCTCATCTGCTTTTGCTGACATCACAGTTCCCCCAATGCTGTATTTTGCCTTTAGGTTTTTTTGTATGTCCCACGTGCGTTATTTTTATCCACTTTAAATTGCAGCTGCCACAATCATTCTTGTAATTTACTTAAGTCATTTGGCTTGTTCCACCAGGAATGCCTGCCTTGTTGCAGAGCTTTGTATCGTCTGCAAAAAGCATATGTTTGAAACATTTTGTAATATTATTGTAAAAAGTATGAGTCCCAGTACTGATCCCTGAGGTACCCCACTAATAACAAGACATTTTTCTGAATATACACATGAACTAAAACCTCATGTCTTCTGTCACTCAGCCATCACCTAGCCATTCAACTATTAACATCCAAATGCAAACACTGCAACAAGAACTTTCACACAAGTTCCTGGCTGAGTCTTCTCTGCTATGTATTTTTTTGTTAAATTGCCAACTTTCAATCTTCTGGAACTACTCCAGTCAATATTGACCGGTTAAATAAGTCTGCTAATGGTTGTGCTAGAACACTTAGAGGAGTTCCTTCGATAACTTTTAGTGTATCCCATGGGGTGCCATGGATTTGTCTGATTATAGTTGGAGTTGGGTTCAAGTAGAACTTCCTCAAGACATTGTTTGTAAAGACATGTTTTACGTATCTCTCTTATCTATATATCACATGTATGCAAACAACCGCTTTCTTTCCAAATTATGTCTAGTGTTTCCTCCTTACCTTGTATCAGATTCATCTTAATGCTATTTTCTATCTTTTCTGTATAATGCTTTGTACCAGGTCTCATTCATTTCCATGTTAATAAGGCCACATTCATACTGGTTACCAATGCAAATGTAAATTGAAGGATCTAGTACTAGTATGGTGTGTATGTGTGTATATACATATAGATACATATATACGGGTATATATATACACATCCACAAAGTTTGTTCTGGCTTTGTTTTTGCAGATCTCCCGCATCTTCTGCTACCTGACTGTGGTTGCGCTGCAGTATCTGGCTCCTGTAATCCTGACTCTCCATTGTGTTCTGCTGCTGAAAACACTGGGTATGTAAAAATAGAAAGTGTTGCAAAAGGGTGCTGACAATGTGTCACCTATACATTGTGAGCTGTGGAGAACTGAGCAAAGTTGGGGTTGCTTTGTCAATATTACCTATTTAAAAAAAAAAAATAAGACCGATTTCTAAACTATGCTTCATAATCACTTTATACATAACCACCATGTTGCCAGCAGGGATACCCCTCCCGCCACACGCACAACAGCTTTTAGTGGAATACTTTGTCTTACCCATAAATATTTTTATTTTCTAGGTGACTATTCTTGGGGTCTTTACCCAGAGCCACCTGGTGTCACCCCTGCTGTCGACTTCTCCACCCAGTCACCACCCTCCTCCATGTCCTCTGACGAGGAGGATGATGCTGAGGATGTCCAAGCTGCAGTGGAGCAGATCATGGGAGCATTGGGTGCCTTGCGAGGCCTCTTTACACCAGTATTCTTCCGTGGACTTTTTGCGTTCTTGACGTGGTGGGTCTCCATATGTCAAATTGTCACCAGCCTGTTTGGCCTCTACTTCCACCAGTACCTTGCGGCTTCATAAACGCACGATCCAAAGGAAAGATTTTGGGCCGCTGTCTTTGAAGAGTCCCAGTACTACGTCCGCATAGTGGCTTGGCTGTTAGACAGAGTTCGAGTGAAGCAGTCCAAGTGCCATCTCAGGTTGCTTTATTATGAAATATATTTTTAATAAAATACTTGTATGCAAATCAGTCATATACAGACAGTTAGTATCACGAATTCCAAAATGAAAGCTGGTACTTGTGCATTATCCGGGCAACACTTATAATAGGTGGCGCCCAGATAATACACAAGTACCTTTAAAGCCTACCTTTACATGTCTGCAATTAATGGAAGGTGCTTCTCGAGATATGGAGAACATCTAGCTTGTACTACATCATCGCTGTGGTGATCAGTATCTTAAGGTAACTCTTTAACTATGAAGAGCCGCCATCTTGGGTAAGCTGTGTGTAATTTGTTACAGGTCAATAAAATAGCTAGGTTTAAAGTGGAACGGGATGGTAATCATTCCCTCCATTCCCTTAAAATGCTATGTGTAGGGCAACATCTTTAATGCATGGCTGTATAATGCAAGGCAACCAGTGTCTTCCCATTTGCACACGCGCAGAACCCCTGGTACCACAAACTATATATTAAATGCATAAAGTATTTTTATAATATCTTACAATATATTAAAATGTAAATGCCTGGTACTGATAATTTATTTCAGCCTACCGCAAGATGATTATACCTAGCGCACATTTATTTGGATCATGTTGGTACTCTAAATGAGAAATCTGTTTATCTTTACAATTTCTGTCCTCTGAAGGTTTTCGGGAAAATCAAGTTACCTTTAATTAATTGTGTTTGATATTGTTTTTAGTTATTTTAGAATGAAAGGGACGCCAACATCATCCACTTTAATGCATATGTTTGTATACAGAAATGTCACACCAGCTTCTACCCGCACCCCTAACCCCCCATACATGCGCATGTGTTACAGGCTCCACCGCTGATATAAATGGGGAGCACTTTCCTGCCAGTGATTGGCTGCTTTGAGCCAAAACTGACATGAAAATCACATCATGGAATATAAAGGTAAATGTATTTGCTTCTTTCCCCCTTTCAGCTAAAGAGTGCATATTGAAGTATGTATAAAGTAGTTTTAATGCAAAATTGACAGATAATCACGATACAGTAATGTGAGTGGCCTTGTATTTATAAGTAGGCAGCTGGAATGCTGTTTACTGGAAAACAAAAGAAATAAAACTCTTTTTGTAACTACATTGTGTAATGAATATCATTTCATATTGGTTTGTTATACGTTGTTACGGTAGCCATCTGATCACAAGTATTGTGTGCATGTAAAATAAATGGCACAAAGACTACATACGTGTTCTTTGAACATTATGCTGTTGTGTCGTATATGCACATAGGGTTGTTAGTATGTATATAGTTTTGTAGCAGAGATGGTTCATAGCCGTGTATGGACTTTTTATGCATTATATAGGACCTGCTTCGTCCTTCCAACACTGGTACGTTTCCTCCAATAGGAAGGGCGAAGCAGGTCCTATAAAATGCAAAATTGAAGGGGAGAAGTGGTGTGAGAAGAACTGGAATTGATTTATAAACCGATCAGCCATAACATTATATTGTGTAGGTCCCCCTTTTGCTGTGAAACAGCCCCGACCAGTCGAGGCATGGACTCCACTTGACCTCTGAAGGTGATATCTGGCACCAAACCGTTAGCAGTGGATCCTTCAAGTCCTGTAAGGTGGGCCTCCATGGATACATCCTGGTGCCACGTGCTGTCCAGGTAATCAACGCACGTGCACCCAGTTATCCACGTGATGTAAAAAAAAAACGTGATTCATCAGACCAGGCCACCACACTGCGCTTTCAGCAGTGGACCGAGGTCAGCATGGAGATCCTGACCGGTCTGCAGCTACACAGCCCCATACACAACACTGTGTGTAATGCTATGAGTACCAGCATTAACTTTTTCAGCAATTTGAGCTACAGTAGCTCGTCTGTTGGATTTGACCACATGGGCGACCCCCCCCCCATGCATCAATGAGCCTTGGCCGCCCATGACCCTGTCACCGGTTCACTGCTTTTCCTTCCTTGTACCAAGAGCTGCAGTTTTGGATATGCTAGGACCCAGTCGTCTAGCCATCACAATTTGGCCCTTGTGAAAGTCGCTCAGATACACTTGCCTATTTGCCTGCTTCTAACAGATCAACTTTGACGACGAAATGTTGACTCGCTGCCTAATATATTCCACCCGCTGACAGCTGCCATGATAACAAGATTATCAGTGTTATTCAATACACCTGTTAGTGGTCATAATGTTATGGCTGATCAGTGTATATGCATTATGCTGGGCAAGATCCTACTGCAAAGCTTGATGCGTATTAAAATCAAGGTGTTGAAACCACATCTCTCCTTTTAGTGAATAAATCCATTGACAGATTCCATCTCCTACCGAAACAGTATCTGTTTTCCTGTAACTGCAGCTTCCTGCCAAGGGGATCCTCATACACTAATTCTGAGCCTTGCATGTTCTTTACCATCAGACAACTATGGCATCTATAAAAGGAGCTTCTTACTGGTGGATCATGTCACGCAACATGAAGTATAAGCCAATTCTGCCATCACTGATCATACTCCAGAAGTGGACCTTCTGCACCCCCCCCCCCACACACACAACTGTATTCCTACTATACAGTGCAGGGAAACAGATAACTTGCCCCTTGCCACCAAGGACTCTGGGGTAATTGATCCTTTTGTCCCATTGTTAAGCCACTCCAGGCTGTATGATTTCTTTTAATGGGCTATATGAGAGTTGTGAGACCTGTGTTTGCCATCTAACAACCATAATGTTTATTGGTGAATCAGGTTAGCTGTGAAAGGACTCTAGTAAACAGCCAATGAAAATGTATGAGTATGGGTACATTTAATATGTAAAAAGTCACATAGTCCTTAAAGGGACAGTATGGTTATACGAAAACAGTAATATCTGTGTTCATTGATTGCAGACATTTTCCTTTTTTCTCTTCTAATTAATGAGCATGGTTGGTACCTAAATGCTAAAAAGTCACCCTATAATTGGGGGTGGGGTTCTGGATGACGAATATCCGAAGAAAAGGAGTATTAACTTACTTGGAACCCATTTTACGCTAATTTCGTGCAATTTTCCCACATATTTCAAACCAGAATAAAATTATAATACCGGCATGGGAAAATGGTAAAGTGCAATAAATCACACTATTAAATTAGGGGGACTGCCCCCCCCCCTTTAATAAATGGTAATGCGCTGAATCTGCAGTGTCAGTACTAAGTAGCGAGGGAATTTCATTATTGGTGAAATATTAAGCGATCCCAGCTGCAGTTCCTTTAAATTTTTCCTTCTCATGTCCTCTGCTATTTTCCCAAGCTTTTGAACGTAGTGACGGTGAGGGCCAGCGCACGCCCCGTCCTACTTCTACTGTTCTATTAAAGCTTTCCCATCACTTTAATTGATCGGGGCTGCATGAGCAGCTGGTCCCACAACAGATTCAGGAATGCCATTAATTTCCATAATTCCCTGCCAGCAATGCATGCTTAATATCCGACCCTACCAGTACAAAGAGGGCAGACACGCTGGGAAATGCTTGATGGCAATTGGCATGTCATTAGGCGCTAACACGGCTAATTATTAAGAAGTAGCAAATGCAGATGTGTCAAATTCTTCTTATTTCTTTATTTTATTTCCAAAACTCTGTGTGCCTTTATGCAAACCACCAATTACTAAGCCATTTATCATTCAGATTTTGTTCAACAGTACGGGCAGATTTTTTTTTGTTTGTCAATACAGCTATAAAACAAAAAAAAAACATATAAAACCACTAATAAAAAATGTGCTGCTGTGCTATTTGGAGGCGAAAATGATATAATCTCCCCATAAAATGATACGATAGGGGTGACTGGCAGTGAAAGGGTTTCAGTTATCTATTCATCAGCAGAACATTTCAGGTGGTAATATATTCAGAAGTGCAGTCTGGCGTTTCCCAGGGGGTCTTACCCAGACGTGACCCCCTAGGCTTGGACAGGGCGTGTAGGACACTTCTCAGCCATGTTCACACGCAGCCATAATGGGAGCCTATCTATCTAATGAGAGGGGGGGTGCCTACTATTTACACATACAAACACAGGGCCTAGAGGCAGGACGCCTGAGCCCCATTACAGATTAATGTCAGGATTTTTATTAATTGTCCAGGGATTCAAACACTTTAACCGATTCCGTCCGTGTTAAAATACTAAACACAGACAAAAAAAGAATGAATATATTTTTGTTTCCAAATTTTACTTTAAGAATAATGGTTTCATTCATCGCCGATTTTAAAATTACGGTTAAAATATAATTTGGATGTGGTTATTTTTAATTGGTTTTAATGCCAAAATAAGATATTAGGTTCCTGCGGGAACAGGGTCCTTCTTTCCTCTTGTATCTGTATTTCAATTGCTGTATTGTACTTGTGGTTGTCTGTAACATTTTCATCTTTGTACAGCGCTGCGGAATCTGTTTGCGCTTTATAAATAATAATAATGTCAAAAGATATGAGATTTGTGTTGAATGAGCAAAACATTAAGTAAAATATAACGCCCTCGTGTGGCCATCAAGAATACTGCAATTAAATCTTTGGTAGAGGACACACAATACCCTAAGCCATCAAATACTTGTCCTGTTTACAAACTAGTTCTATTTAATCAAAGATGCTTGCTATAAAGAATTCCTCTATTATAGAGAATTAAGCTATCCTAATACATTAACTTCCTATTAAAATATGGCCCAAAATGTAATCAGTCCTGTCAATGATGTAATACAACAGAATTAGGCCACAGTACTCTTGCTATTAGATGAATGTCAACATCTAAATACATTATTTGATATTTTGGCTTTACACCAAAATAGCATATATTTACTTTGCATATTTTACATATGTAAAAACTAGAATTGACAAAGACGAACCGGTGCATTAGGTAAAGCAGCTCAGAAGCTTACAATCTAGAGGGAATGGGGTAAAAACAAAGATAAGGTACGGAGAAGGGGGAGAGATAGCGTGGGGTTTGTATCAGTGGCAGGTAAGATGTAGCTAGATCTAGATCTGGGATAGATTACAGAGGAGAGAATCGAGAAATGCCAGCCAAAAGAGTGTTGCAATAGTTGAGGCGGGAGACGATAAGGGAGGATGTGAGATTTTTTGTTGTTGTGTGTGCAAGCACCAGGATCTGGCAAGGAACTGAATGATCAAGTGTGATTCTATAGGATGCATCTGTCATACAATAAATAAAAACAAAGATTGCACAATATTTTTTTTCTCTTTTATTAAATGTACAGTCTCTTGGCACAGATATTTAAAATATATATATATCTATATCTATATATTTATAAACATATTTACCAAAAGTGCTGCCACTGCAACACAGCAGAACACAAGACAAAAAGCTTATTCCGTTAAAAATTAAAAAATACAGGTCAGCTTTTCAACAGCAGAGACTTGTAATGCAGCGTGTATACAATGCGTGGAGATGGAGAACATCAAAGTGTGAAGGTAAGACTGCCATGCATTGTTCAGTAATATGTGCTTGTGTCCTACCTGAATTACACAGCAGTGTATATTGTGTGGGTTTGTAGCCTCCTTGACTCTAGAAGTGTCTACTGTGTGCAGACTGAAGCAATATGAATATATATAAATGTAAACACATTATATATATATATATATGTGTTATAAATTTGGAGGTCACAGCGAAAAGCAGTTTATATGGTAGAGATAGAGAATATCTTAAGATCTCTGTTATTACTCTCATAATAGAACTAACAGATCAGTTTCTGTGATCAGCATACACGGAACATGAGCGATAGCGCTCTTAGTACTCTTTATATAGTAAAATAGCTATCAGAGAGAAAATATATTTTATATTTAAAAGCACTTTAGTTTCAAGCACTTTACACTGCTTAGCATCTCGCGTGCGACTAACCCCTTTCAATTTATCCGAATTCACGTGCCCCCCCTGTGTTATTGTTGGCTTGTGCAATAGACTTTTGCACGATGACCCACCACAAGTGGACAAACTAGTTTTAGTAGGATACGCTTAAACAAGGATTCATAATGTCTAACAACTGGATAGCTATGGTACTCAAAGTTGTAATTATTGTACATTATTTACTGTTCTATACAGTACTCAAAAATAAACCCTTTAATAAGTCCTAAAAATATTGGTTGGCTTCAATGGTTGCTTCTCTTTACACATTTGTCAACCCTAGCGAAGAGATGCAATTCATTGCACTTGATTTTCATTTTGGCAGATTACAGTTACACTTATAGCCCTTAAAAATAACAACGCAATAAGAAACAGCACATAGTAAGTCACTATATACGTAACAATCAAGATACCTTTTCACTACACAGCTTAAAGTGTGACAAACGAACAAATAAAACCACACATCGTTACAGGTAGAATTCACAGCAAAGTGATAATACTGAATTTCCATGAACTGGTCCTATCTTAACCAGTGAATAAAATAAACATTTCCAGTACATGGCTATGTATAGTGCAAATATATGGATGTGTAAAGGTCAATGCATACCATCTGCACTTTGTGTGCATTTAAGAGTTAAATAGAGCTGCAAACTGGAACTACAAGCTGTTCTGCTGCTGAAAGGCCTAACTCAAGTTTTGAAAGATAAACTTTAATCTTGTTACACAAACTCTAAGCGCGTATCATGGCAAAACTTTCACACACTGGCATAAAACACTGGTTAAAAAATAATAATAATAAAAAAAAAAATATGGATTTGGCTTGTGCTGTTCCAGACAATACCCAAGGATGAAAACGAGAGCCCAAAATGCTTCAGATCTTTCCAAAAAGCCCAATTTTATCATTACACAGAAATACCAAACCGCATAAGGAGCCATTGATCGGATAGAGCAGCTCCGGGGAGGGTTTGCGGTATGGTGGTTACAAAGACTTTGTTCAAGGAGGAAACCGAAACCTTCAAATTGACCATACCGAATTCACCATACCAGGACCAACTCTAACTTAACACTTTAGTTGACCCATAATTTCCCAACATCTGTTACCTGTTGGATCTGTTATCCTAGGTTTTAGCCATGTTATGTAACTGGTGGCATGTTGGCCTGTTGTCACAAAGCCATTGTGTTTTGAGTAACAAATACAAGCACCAATTCATTTATATCCAGGATAATGAGAGGGCAGCATTTGTCCTTCAGGGTAGGCAAATGCAACAAAGGGCTAAACAGGGTAATCTTCACCACTCATACACCCTACCTCTGGATTTCCGATAGTCGCTGCAGCTTTTTCAGGAGAATCTGGGTTAAGTCGAAGGTGGTGAAGCTGATACCAACAGCCACTGGACCCTTTACCCAGTTCATGCTAAGCCCTTTGTAGAGCCCTCGGACAATCCCTTCTTCAGTTACTATCTCCCGCATAGTGCTAAGAATCGTGCCGTATGTGTGACCAGTGACCCCGGCCGTCTGCATCCGTCGTCTCACTACGTCCAAGGGGTAGGAGGCTGACTGACCCAGTAGTCCAGCACAGGCACCAAACAGTAATCGCTCAAAAGGGTACGGCTGGATTCTTCCACTGTTCTCTGGGGTAATAACAATACATTACATTTATCAGCAAGTTCTGAATCCATCAATCCTTATAATTATATATGCAACATAATGATATGCAATATATCAAAATAGGCACTATGGTGGTTATGTATATGGCAAATACGAAAATTAGCGTTTTGAGGAAAAGAGAAATCAATTTGAATGCGGAAAGGGACAGACCATATATCCCCAAAGGTATAGAGGTTGTGGAGGTTGGACAGTGCCGTGAGGAGCAGACCAAGACTGGCCATCGATGGTTCCTCTCAGTGCTATAGTGTGCACCGGGCTGTTTTTGCATCGCCATAAATAAATCAGGACCTGTATTGTATGATCTAGGTTTTGTACCTGCATGGAGCTTTTTCAGCGTCTCATATGTGAAAAAGCTAATTCCTGCATAAGGGATGACGCCAAGTATGGTTGGGTTGAATCCTCTGTACAACGTCTTCAAGCCCTCCTCTCTTGACATACGCATAAACACGTGAATTATGTTACTATACCTGTTACGGGCAAAGCAAAATAAATGAAAGTGAGCATTTTGGACAAACTTCCCCACAATTAGCTGCACTGAAACCGTATTGGAGCTCATTAACTTTTTCTGTAGAATTTACCATTTAAGGGTTAAAATATATCTGCTGGAGTAGGTAAGTTTAATAGTTACCCCAAAATCTAACATAATGCATACAAAGCTTTTGTCCCAATAACACACAAGATACATAACATGCTACTCTTCAATGATTTTATGCGACTATCCACAAAACTATTGCATTGTGAGTTTCTTACCCAATTTTACACATAGGCAGTTTTGTATGATTATTTATTTATTTATTTATTATATCATTCCAGGATATAAAAAGATGGCTAAAATCAAACATGCCTCATTAGGTAGCGTCACATAGTAACATCATTATAAAAGGGAAAAGTTAGGGCCCATCGTACGGCGTGGGTGATTAACTTACATCTCTTTTGGTGTTACAGCCATTCTTGCACGAACGAGGTCAAGAGGGTAGGTCACCATTGCAGCCGTCATACCCGCGAGAGATCCCGCAACGAGGCGCGGAATGGGTGTCAAGGCACTGCAGGATGAGAAAGAAATAATGGAGTTTTACAAAGACATCCACCTCTTGATCCATACCTTGGCCTTTGTAATATGTTGATCTATGCTCAAATCTACAACCGTAAAATTGAGCAAAGGATCTTACAAGATAAAATGAATAAAACCCACAGTGAGCTCATGCAGGATTAGTGGTGATCTCCAAACAAAATGAACATAAAATGGGTTCCCGGGGAAAAGATAAACATTTCCACATTGCTTGTGACTGTCGGGCTTTTGCATATTGAGTACAAGGTGATGTTTGGTAGCCACATGTCAGAAAAAGATGATAAATGTGATAAAAATGGGGAAATAGTAAAAGGAAAAGCAAGAGGTGTACAAGATAAAGAGACTGATAAAAATACAAAGCTTTGGTCCCAATAACACACAAGGTACATGAGTGCTACTCTTCAATGAAATTGAGCTCTGGTACAACTTGGAGTATATATAGAAGTGAATTCACAAGTCTCATGGAGCATGGTTGGACAAATATTAAATGGAACTGAATTTCACCAATTACAAATAATGAGGAAGAGAGACAAGAGATGGGGAGTGTGCCTGACATTCACAATTCCACTGGTGCCCATTGTCCTTCTAAAGAAACCATCTTAATGTCTGAAGGCAAGAAGTTTTACACTTGTCTTTAACTAGAGGTGAGGAGAAACATTACATCTCACAATATTAACTATGCATTAGACAGGGCCAACTCCAGTAAGTTTCTCCTGAGAGCAGCTGGCCCATCATAGTTAATCCTGTAGTAATGGTATCATTAGCCTTCATTGTAGGACGAGGTATCTGAGGCCAGTTTCCACGAAACCCTCTCCCTGCAGAACCTCTTCCCCACCACCATTAATAGACATGCATGCATGTCAGCTGAGATTAACTGAATGTTGCAATCTGAGGCATCAATGCCAAACAGGCCACCAGAGGATCCTCTTCATGGATCCAAAACAGACAGCCAAAGTTTTGCGCTTTGTAATAAAAACTCTGCTAAGCGAAAGGCAAAGAAAGGTGTACTAATAATGAAGATGAGGCGAGGATGACTGAAACCAAGAGGACTTTCCTCCTGTTTGGGAATTTATAACCATTAAAATGCTTTTGTTCTTATAATGTTACATAAATTGTGATCTTTCCTGTTACCATTCTTTCTGCAGCTGTCTAAGAAAAGTTAAAAATGACATTGTTAATGCTTGTTATCTTTATTATTTACTTAAAATATTAATATCGATGCATGGGAATGGTGTCTCAGTTTAGCTGGTGGTTTCCACCTTAACTAATAAAAAAAATACAAAAAAAAAAAACTGCATACAGGCTGGTGATTTATAGTCAGATCAGGTTGTCCGCATGCAAGGAAATTCATCTGATATTCTGCTTGGACTCAGGTGCCCATCAACCTACCAAAGCCTCCCATAAATATTTTAATACTAGATGGGGTTCTCTTCTACCATCTTTACCTCTTCCCACTCCAGCATTTCACATGTGCTGTATCAGTTCTCTGGAATTCTCTTCCCTGTTCAGTCAGATTTTCTTTCTCATATGCAAATTTTCAAAGCTCTCTGAAAACCCACCTCTTTCAAGTGTACAACCTTTCCTCATGTGTCAGCCAGCAGCCTGTCTAAACCATCTGAAAATACAACAACCTCAACAGCTCATCCTGACTCAATCAACTCATCCTCATCCAAACTGTCCTCTCCTACTGTTTCACTCCCCCCTTAACCGACTAGAATGCAAGATCAGGGCCCTCTTCTCCTTTTCTGATGATGAGGGTCAGCAGCCTACAAAAGGTGTCTACCTTGCAATGTTTTGGCCACCATAAGCTGCATGAACAAACCATGAAATTACAACTGTGTTTGTATATATGTCGTGGCCAAAAGTTTTGAGAATTATACAAATATTAATTTTCACAAAGTATGATGCCTCCAAGGCTGGAGATCATGAGTTAGAATAATAGACTGGAAGCTTTAAAATGAGGGTGGTGCTTGAAATCATTGTTCTTCCTCTGTTAACCATGGTTATCTGCAAGGACCGTCTCCTAAAGCTGATTCAGCTTCCGGATTGAGGCACCAGGCAGGTGTGAGTGCATCTGCACGCACAGTTAGGTGAAGACTTTTGGAGGATAGCCTGGTGTCAAGAAGGGCAGCAAAGAAGACACTTCTCTCCAGGGAAAACATCAGGGACAGACTGATATTCTGCAAAAGGTACAGGGATTGGACTGCTGGAGACTGGGGTAAAATCATTTTCGCTGATGAATCCTCTTTCCGATTGTTTGGCAGATCCGGAAAAAAAATTATCCAAAGAAAACAAGGTGAGCACCACTATCAGTCCTGTGTCATGCTTCTCAGCCAAGGGAGTGGGCTCACTCAAATTTTGGGCGCACAGCCATGAACAAACAATGGTACCAACACATCCTTCAAGAGCAACTTCTCCCAACCATCCAAGAACAGTTTGGTGACAAACAATGCCTCTTCCAGCATGATGGAGCATCCTGCCATAAGGCAAAAGTGATAACTAAGTGTCTCGGGGCACAAAACACTGAAATTTTGGGTCCATGGCCAGCAAACTCCCTAGACCTTAATCCAGGGCTTGACAAATTTGTTTTTAAACTAACAAAGTTTTATTTTCAATGACAAAAATTAATGATGTCACTTAATGATGCCACTCAGCAGCACGGTGTGTACAAGATGGCCGCCTAACACATAAAAAAGCGACTGGCGTGCAAACGCGGCGTCTTAACATCTCACCTCACGGCCATATCATATTGCGCAAATATTGAATCTTTTGCATAAACTTAATGTAATTGTCAATAAAAGCATTTAACACTTCTGAAATGCTTGTAATTATACTTCAGTATACCATAGTAACATCTGACAAAAATATCTAAGAACACTGAAGTGTTGCATGTATATATATATATATATATATATATATATATATATATTATATATATATATATATATTATATATTACTAGGTTTACTGGAGGTCAGATCTTTGCAGAAAAAATATTGAGTTTTCATTGCTTTGCTTATTTGGTACAGCGATATAATCAGGAAAAACACATTTCATGCTTTTTCTATTCATATCATTACATCATGTGATACGTGGTTTGCCTTTAACTAGGCATTAATGAATTGCTTGCATTGTCTAGGGAACAAAACATTTCCCTAGATAAAAGTATGAGCTGTTTATAAAGTTTTCAGCTATATCTAACTATAGAAAAACTACAAAAAAAATGGCCTGACCTCAAAGGGTTAAATACCATTCAATAAGTGCCATTACTATACCAAACCGCAAAACTAAGAATTTGGGAAAGGTCACATATTCATTTTAAATACAGGTCACGAAAGAATATTAAACAATGCCGAAATTAAACAAAGTTTGAGATATTACAGCACATTCTGATTTTTTTCTGGCCTGGAATTTTACGAGGTATACCAGAAAATACATAAAAAGTCACCAACCAGGAGGGAAAGAGTTACAATATTAAACACACAATGTTACAGGTCAGTACAACCTTTCTGCACTACACCCATGGTTTCATTCATGCCTGTTTTCAACATTTGATAAGGGAAACAAATCAAATAAAGATATTCCCGCTACCAAGAGAGATGCAAACAAACTGCATGAGCTCCTTGGGGATGATGCATAAAAATGAATGCACAAAGTCCTTATCAGCAGCACAAGCAATCTAACAACCCAACTGATTGGACCATACCATTATTTGCTGAGCTGATAAAGTTTGTGCCAGAATCCCTTTTTTTTTTTTTTTAAACATAATGCCCTTTGTGCAACATCATGTTATATGACTTAGCAAAGTACAAGAAGCAATGCATATCTCTGAAAGATGAGGTTATGCTAGGATGCCAGCAGAGTTAGGCAGCCTTTACTTAGCCTATTATTTGATTGTTATCTCCCATAACCCTGAGTAGCTGGAAGGTCCATGGGCTAACCAAGTTTGCCCGAGGGGGAGTTTTTTTATTTATATATATATAAAAAAGCGAGACAGAGAGCGAGCGGGGGTAAATTCTACACTGATCCAGCAGAGGTGGCGGAGGGCAGCGTTAACACAGTAAAGAATCACTTACTTTCCCTGGAAGCCGTAATAGCTTCCAAGCAGCTTCTTGTACTGCTCATGAGCACAGAACTGTATGGCAGCATACGGGATAACACGCACCATGGTGGCAGAGTTACCTCTCCAAAGACTCAGCAGTCCCTCATTCAGGTAAGTGCGATAGATCAGCTTATAGGCTTCCTGCCAAAAAAAAACCACAACAGAATCATAAGGGAAAGAGGGAGAAAAAAAGAGAAACAACACTTGCCAGGTGCCGTCCCTAAGAAGGCTACTAGCATTACTCATCCATAAAACCATACCCTTGGACTCATGGGGTGATGAAGTAATTTACACAATGACAGCAAAGGCTTGTACGGATAAAACATGAAATACAAAAGCTTTCCATCATTTTAAGGGGGACTTGCCAGGATGAAAAAGGAGGATGTTTTGAGACAGAGAACCAAAGGATGTTCTGAGGCTTGCAACAGTTTGGTACAAAAAAAACCAACTTAATATTTTGGCCCTTAACAAAACGTACAGAAGAATATTTACAATCTATCATCTAGTATCATTTAAGGCAGGCATGTCCAAACTTTTTTCGAAGAGTGCCAGATTTGATGAAGTGAACATGTGCGAGGGCCGACCATTTTGCCTGACATTCTTTGAACCATTAAAATTAAATGCAAATTAACTATTTTATGCAAAGTTTATTGAAAATGGCACACTTTTCATTTTGTGACTTCAATGACAAATCTAAACAGGTGTTAAATCACCCTGCCTTTAATATAAAAAAAACAGATCTGGGGGGCCTTATCAGTCCGGAACGCGGGCCGCAATTGGCCCTCAGGACGGACTTCTAAATTCAACAGGTAGAGTTGATGAGAAAGATGACATGGAGCCACAAGACCTACAGGGACAGGTTATCTGGAACAATACGGGGAACTACAGAGCGATAGAAACATTTAATTTGACGGCCCATCTAGCCTGCCCATTTTTCATATGATATATTGATTAATAACATGAGCAATATGAAGGAATGTATCGAGCAATATGAAATTATAGGCCATTATAGAAACTGGGTTAAACTCCCAATTATTACCAGATTATGTAATTTATGTAACTGCAGTGGATATCACGTCTTTAAAAATATATTTTGTTCCATGCAAAGCAGGTAATGGTAGTCTCACCTTAGCTGAAAATCTGTTTGAAGACACTGTTGGGAAGACATGGAGAAGAAAGAATTGTTATCATATATATATATGTTCAATACATGATCTTACACTTTAAGGAACAAGCTGACCTAAGGGTCTTCCAATACTAACCCTTTACTAGTCCATCACAAGCATTCTACTGTAGTTTGCTAGTGGTTCTAACAATTTAGTCAGGAGGTAAAGAAATTCTGAATTAGGTTACCTGAATTCAAGCAGGGATTTCATCTCTGATATGCCAAGTGAGAAAAGCACCAGCTGGGATTGTCAGATACAATTAAATCAGAAAAAAAAGGAAAAGGGGTTTGTTTCAGACTGTGTAACCCTAAGGATCTTTCTGTCACCCTTGTGTAAAAAATCTTGAGATTTTCTTTGTAAAAAATTAATGATTTTTGAAGGGGTAGTTCAGAGTCTGGAGAAGGGTGACAGACAAGCTCTCTATAGGCCAAGGGACCCACCTTGGAAAATGATTTTGGTTCTATCCAAGGGGGCAACAGCAGTTTTGGCCACTGCTCCAGCCAGCGCTCCAGACATCAGCGAGTTGAGAATACTGTTC
The DNA here is from genome assembly GCA_009364415.1 of Spea multiplicata. NCBI lineage: Eukaryota > Metazoa > Chordata > Amphibia > Anura > Pelobatidae > Spea > Spea multiplicata. The sequence goes on from VKOC01014833.1 coordinate 18,248, forward strand.
CCATTTTTATGCCCCTTGAAGAAAAAAAAAGAAATTTTAAGTAAACACCATAATTAAGCAAATTTGAGCTAAACTCAATCTGCATAACCGGCAATCTAAGCGAGTGTAATTGTAAGCAGCAGTGGCTGGGATTTCTACTAGGCCTCAAAGATTTTTTGGTGTCACATAACATTGTGTGACGCCCAATATTGGAAGTATTGGGGGGGTTGCTTTCTGCGAAAGCTTTCCATTTTGGTCTGCAAGACTTGTAGTAGAGAAACTTGAATCACCCTACATCCATTTCTGCAAATTACCCCGACTGTAACATGTGTGACCCACGCCCCATCGCTTGCAGATAAAGCATAACAGTAACGGGACAAAACTATGGAGAATGGGTGGGTGTGTGGACATGCCTAGAAATGACCTCTGCATGCTTGGTTGACTTTGTCTTCCCATATGAAGGATATTATCACTGCCCCCAGGCTGTAGGTCCAAGCATGTTTCACTAGCAATTTAATAGCATTTTGCCCTCGGGCCTGTAGTTTTCACTGCTATACAGCCATTCATACTGTTTCAAATTAAGTACTTCTACTGTTAGTCCAAAAAAGAAAAATTACAAGAATCCTTAATTATATTGAAACTTAGTAACAAAAGGATGAGCTATAACTTATTTTCAAAAGGAATGCTGTCTCATTTGTTGGCGTTTACATGTACATTGGCAAGAAAAAGTAAGTCAACTCTGGTTTGAGCTAAAAACACAAATTGCTGTATTGTGCTTGTCCGTAATGAATACATTGTTTAAACATCCACAGTGTGGGTTGGGAGAAATACAGTAGGTGAACCCCTAGGTTCAACAAAAGCTAATTTGAGTCAGGAGTTAGCAAACCTGGAGTCCAATCAATGAAACAGTAATGGAGGTGGGTTCTCAAGAAGCATCTGCTGATGTGGTCCATGCCTCACAAAAAAATCTCAAAGACCTATAATCAAGAAGTGTTGATTTGCATAAAGCTAGTAGGGGTTACAAAGTAATCTCAAAGAGTTTACATATCCCTCAGTCCACAGTTGTTTGCAACTGGAGGTTAGTTAGTACTGGGGACTCTCCCTAAAAGTGGTCACTCTGCCAAGATAACTGCAAGGGCACAACGCAGAACGCACAATAGGGTAAAAACCCTAGAGTAACAGGTAAAGCATTGAAGGAATCGTTGGAACTGGTTAACATCTCCGTTCATTAGTGTACCATATGCAAAACATTGAACAGGCATCTAGTCCATGGCAGGACAGCACGGAGAAAGCCACTGCTCTATAATTAACATCATTGTTTCCCTGAATGATGAAGTTGAAGAGCACACTGACGCTTCACAATGCTACTGGGAAAATGTTTAGTGGACTGATGAAACTAAGGTTAGATTGTTCTGGAAGAACACACAGCACTACGCATGTCGTTAAAAGGGCACCGCATACCTACTTGAAAACATCATCCCAATGTATGGTGGAGGGAGCATCATTATTTAGTGCTGCTTTGCTGCCTCAAGGACTGGACAGCTTGAGGGGACAATGAATTCCCAAGTTTATCAAGGTATCATACAGGATAATGTCAGGGTGGCTGTCCGCCAGCTGAAGCTCAGTAGAAGTTGTGTAATACATCAGGACAATGACCCTAAAGATCAAAGTAATTCTGCTAGAGAATGGTTTTGGAGTGGCCCAGTCAGAGCCCAGACTTTAACCCATTAGAGATGCGTTGGAACGACCTCAAGAGAGCAGTTCACACCAGACAGCCTAGGAATATGGCTGAGCTTAAACTGCTTGTAAGGAACAATGGTCTAAAATTCCAACTGAACGTTATGTAGGCCTGATCCTCAGCTACTGAGCCTGTTTGTTTGAGGATACTTCTGCCAAATGAGGTTGAACCAGTTAATAAATCCAAGGGTTCACTTACTTTTTCCACCAGCACTGTGAATGTTCAATGGGTGTGTTCAACAAAGATGTGATATATTATCATTGCTTGTGTGTTATTAGCTTAAGCACATTGTGTTTGTCTATACTTGTGACTTAGATGTCGATCAGATCACATTTTATGAAGAAATTAATGAAGACAAACAGGTAATTTCAAAAGGTTCACCGACAACATATTTTTTCCTAGTTTGCCTTACCTCCGATACCACAGCCGTAGGCAGGATCGTGTGTGCACCATTTTTATTTAGACCCACTTGGCTTCCTTTAATACCATTATCCATACCACGCCTCTTCAGCCAGCTGAGGTTTTAAAAAAAAAATGTAAAAACACCCCTGTGGATGAGATAAAATATATGCATAAAATTAGACACAATTAATTAGGCAATATTTCCCAGGAACACTTGCTGCTCCCATTAAGCTACTCACTTCTTTTCCATACTAGTAACAGTGGGATGTTTTGCTCAGATCACTTTCAAGCCTGATATTTGGTTGGATGAAGGGGGAAACCTTAAACCACAGGTTTTAATCACTCTGGATGTTTGGCAGGCAGATCACGATTTAAATTTAGATCTATTATGTTACCAGTAAGAAAGTGTGACCACAATCCGCATTTCAAAAATGTTTGAATCTTGTAACTGCAGCACAGAAAATGTGTGTCATGTTTCAGTAAAATAAGAATTTGAATACAATAGCTTAATTATATATCCTAAAACATAAATATTCTATAAAGATTTTGGGTGATTCCACTGTAACCTGTAGCCTCTATGTATTTTCATAGCTTTGTGTAGGAGGTGGTCCACGCGAGCCATTACCAGTGGAGCAAGGTGATTTATCCCACCTTTACATAAATCCATCTGGTCACCATTTGTCAAGCCAGTCGTCCACCTATCTTGCAAGGCCATGCTGAGAGCTAGCTCTGGACAGACAGCTTTTCTTAAATGTAAGTGATTTTACAGGCTGAAGGTTGAATGCACATTACAGCACTTACAAAGTAATTTAATATGCATTATTTATTGGTAGATCTACATGGGATCCTAGTGTCCGATATGGAGAGCACAAATGCACGCAGGTAATACAGAAGAGAGCTACATTCCATTGGAGATCATCCAGCTTCATCTGGTAGTGACTGGGATATAGAATTGCATGGGATGCAGATCTGCAAGTCCTGGTGTCAGTCCCTAACCAGACCTCAACAGTCACTGCGACTAATACCATGTCGCTAATATACATTTTTATGCATAGATTACAAGGCTGCATAGCCTTTCTCTATGCCTAGGAAGCCACAAGCTGCACACACCTTCGTTTTGAAGAGAGTTCGGGGTAAAGAAAAACTATAAAACGATCCTGATTATCACCTAACAAATCTGCAAAAAAATGATACTGGACGCAGTGCTTCAAAACAGAATTCAGGAATTCTGGGGCATTAAGTCTAATTACCATGTGGCATGGGCTAGGAAAAGTGAATAGGTGGGTAAAAGGATTTCAAATGTAAGCTGTGTTTAGCATGACACCGATTATTTCCAGTAACACAAATAAAGGCACGCTATAAAGGGGTTGTGATACTTTACAGCCATTAATGACCCAACAATCTGGCCAAACACAATTACATAATGAGGTTTTGTTTTTTTTAAACCATACCTCTATACACCGATCAGCCATAACATTATGACCACCATCAGGTGAAGTGAGTAACACTGATAATCTTGTTATCGTAGCACCTGTCAGTGGGTGGGATATATTTGGCAGCGAGTGAACATTTCGCCCTCAAACCTGACAAGTTAGAAGCAGGAAAAATTGGCAAGCATAAGGATCTGAGCGACTTTGACAAGGGCCAAATTGTGATGACTAGACGACCGGGTCACAGCATCTCCAAAATTGCAGCTCTTGTAGAATGTTTACAGTCTGCGGTGGTCAGTACCTATCAAAAGTGGTCCAAGGAAGGAAAAGCAGTGAACCAGCGACAGGGTCATGGGCTACGAAGGCTCATTGAAAAGTTAATGCTGGTTTTGATAGAAAGGTGTATATGGGGCTGCATATCCACAGACCAGTCAGGGTGCCCATGCTGACCCCCGTCCACTGCCAAAAGTGCCTACAATGGACACGTGAGCATAAGAAATGGACAACGGAGCAATGGAAGGAGGCATACAAGGAACAACATCAGATAGAATAGGGCAGAGAATATCAGAAAAAGTGGTAACAGTGCATGTGAAGTCAAGAAAACGCAGATGGTTAGAGGTAATATTTGTAGAAGAGAACAGGGAGGTTAGGAGAGTATTTGGATATGAGAGGAGAGCTATAGGCGGTGAAGACTTGTTGAGGACTCTATAGGTCAGGGTTAGGTGTTTGAATTTGATTCCCGGAGGGTATAAGGAGCCAATGGCTGGACTGTCACAGCGGGTCAGCAGATTAAAAATGGCAGTAAAGGAAAAATAGTCTAGCAGCAGTGTTTAGGAAGGATTGGTGTAGTGACAGGTGGGAGAGAAAGAGACAAGTTAGTAGAAAATTGAAGTAATCCTGAGGGGACATCACAAGGGAGTGGATATCTTATTTTGGTTGTTTCTTGTGTGAGAAAACGACCAATTCGGTAGATGGTTCTCAGGTGTAGGCGGCAGGATTTGGTGAGTGATTGGATGTGAGGGATGAAGGAGACAGCAAAGTCAAGTGTGACATCAAGGCAGTGAAGTTGGTCTTTTGGATGGATTATGGAGTTGTCAACAGTGATAGAGTCAGGATGTGGAGGGGATAGCAAAATAACCATAAAGTCAGTCTTGGAGATGTTAAGCTTCAGATAATAGGACGCCATTAGGATGCAATTCTGGAAAGTGAGGCGCGTTAGAAGAGACTATGAGAGGTTTGGAGAAGAAATTAAGATTTGGGTGTCATCCAAATATGGGTGGTATTGAAAGCAACAGGAAGATATCATTGTCTCAATGAAGAGGTGGTGATGGAGAAGAGTAGAGGCCCTAGAATGGAGCCCTGAGGAACACCAACAGATATCATAAATGACAATACATAATGCATAGCAAATTCAAGGAGGTAGTACCCCCAAATCTTCTGCAAACTCCAAGGTTTTTCATTGCTGCAGAATGACCATGCTTGAAAACAAACATTGCTTCTATGATGTACCTCAACAGTTTTGTTTGTGTATTATACTTTGGGTGTGGAGTGCAATTGCATGTTCTTCCAAAGACCACAGTACGCAAATATTATGCTTAAAGAAGTCGTTCCACAAATTACTCCTACACAAAGCTCTCAAACATGTTATGCACAAAAACCTCAGTAGATCCTTAATAGTATAATTTCATTTGAAGGTCTAACCACAGAAGAACAACATGTAAACATCTCAGGAACTTTTCTCAGTTTCAGGCAACAACCTATCAATGCTTGGTTGTACATCACAGGTTGTACATCACACGACAACATCCTCTGACATTTACAAGGTCCGATATACCCCATCACCATTCCCACAAAGGATGCAGTAACCTAACAAAAAAGGAGAATTAACTTATTGGGAATGAAAATCCATCCAAACTCCGAGATAAGGAAATTTGCTGCCCCGTGGTATACACGTTAAGTGTTTTCTTCTGCAAAGTACCACCATATATTGCCATGTATGTACAATGATTGTGTTGTTTGAGGTATAACACTGTATTTTTTTTAAAATAAGAGTCCAGAGTCTAAATCATGGATAGTAAATAAATAATAAAAAGCCAACAAGTAACATAATATAGGTTACTTATTTTATTTTCCTAAAAGTCACTAAAGCTCCATAGTCAGTGGTGTATATTTAGGTCATTTTAGGATTACCCACAACGCGAAAGGATTTAAAAATAGAGCATTTTGTGAATAGGATTCTGCAATTTCATGTAAAACTGTTTCAGTGCAGCCTATGTTTTAGCAGGTTTATATTTTAACCCCTTCAATCCCCTATAGACGTACCGGGACGTCCAAAAAACGCCCACAAAGAAACCCCTATGGACGTCCCGGTACGTCCAGCCCTTCGTGCAGCGTCAGGGACACATCCCTGCCGCTGCACGGGAGACCAGGCTATCGTTTGACAGCCTGGACTCCCCACTGACAGCAGAAGCCGGCTTTGCCGGCTTTCTGCTGTCCGATCGCCCGTAACAGCTTCCGGCATGAAAGCCGGTAAGCTGTTACCGGTAAACTGCCCGATCGCGCGATCGCGAAGTTGCAAACGCGCGATCGGGCATTCC
>VKOC01014837.1:0-12639 GCA_009364415.1 Spea multiplicata
TTCTGTGTGCTATCTTCAGTGTCACACCTTCTATGTTCTATATTCGCAAAAAACAATCCAACCAGGTGCGCTCGTGTTAACCGATAAAATAAAACGGTACAAAAAAAGAAAAAATTATAGTGTAGACGTATAAACAATAGTACTGACTGATATGTTTGCTTTATGCACTCACAAGTGTACGTGGTGTTTCAAAGTGGGGTTCTCTTTAGGTCCGTGTGTCCACTTGAACATGTAGACAAAACACAAAACCAAAAAAACATGGGATGGTATCGCTTAGGAAAGGAACACCGCGAGGTGATGGATGCACTTACTCTTATGTAGAAAGTGTTCAGCGTGTACTGTTCCCAGGTCTCTCCAGGTCCGTTCCTCTCTTGTGTGTGTCTGCAGTCACGTGATGGTCTCAGTGGATATGGTCTCAGAGCCCTGTATAAATTCCAGGTGAACTACAGGTACATGATTCTAAATAAATAAATAAATAAATGTTGCATTAATTCCGTCCGTATAGTCCAAATTCCTTAAAAATATATATAAAAATAAGTGAATAAAAACCAGTCTTATTATAACAATAAAGATACTGGGGGAAAAAGTCCACTCTCTACGCGTTTCGCCTGCTAGGCTTCCTCAGGAGTTGTGTTTTTTCTTTCCTTCGTTGGTCTTTTATTCATGTTTGGCGCCATCTTTGGTTCCTTACGATGTTTGTCCCTCCTCCGTGCGTCATGACTTCAAAGGTGCCTCCTCCGTGTCTGTCATCGTGTGGGACGTTACTGAGATGCGGATCTCTCCCTCCTCCGTGCGTCATGACTTCAAAGGTGCCTCCTCTGTGTCTGTCATCGTGTGGGACGTAACCGAGATGCGGATCTCTACTTCTGTGATGGATATTTCATTCAGGTACGGGGCTGCTTCTAGATTGTGCCTATTTTCCGATGTGATGCTCGTTCATAGGGGAGAAGGATATTGTTAAATAAAGAACATGTTTACCAAACATCCCACTGGCTTCGTGTGTGTTTTTTTTGTGGGGAGTGGGCTGTGATTTCCTTTAAAGGAAAAGGCGTCTTCTATTAAACCCCTGAGGGTGGGAACATGTAAATATTAGATTAAGACTAGGGAAAGTATAGAACAGAATTTAGGGTGAGATGAAGTATGTGAACGGCACATATTGCACTAATTGTGGGTCCACATGTACCGTGTCAGGAGAAGGTCTTTCACGTTTGAAAAGATTTCCAATGGAATTTCCCCCTCTCCAATTCGGAGGGACCCAATCGATACCCAGTATTTTGAGGTTGTCAAATTTAAACAGGGAAATATTTTAGCAAAGAAAGGAGTGGAACCCAGTCAAGAAAAATAGGAGAGAATAATAGTAAATAAAAAAGGATAACTTCCCTTTCTTTTCACTGTGCTGGATACACAGCTGCAACCCTTAGAAAACACTCTCCAGGTGTTGTAGTAGTAAAATCAAACATCCACTAGGGGGCGCTCGTGTATCTCAACAAAAAATGAAAACAGAACAAAAAGCAAATGATAGTGTAGATGTAGAGATATATGTTACAATCAGTATATCCCAAATTTTGCACTCACACTCTGTCTAAGTCGATCAAGGCAGTAGCTCAACAATCCACCAGGTGGGTTATGGATGCGGCATATATAAGACAAAATGCATAGAAAAAGCAAATAGTGAAATATTGCTTTTAGGTGGAAAAACGCAAGGATAGAGTTGCACTTACGCTTAGGTAGAATAATTTGTGCCCGTAGTGTCGAGATGTTCCTCCTTGTGGTTGAGTTCCAATGGCAGAGGAGTTTTCCACAAATGAGGATATTGCACACCAAAGATATAGTAAACTGATAATTTTATTGACTAATTGTTTCAGAGTCTTTTTACCATCTATAATGGAAAAGATCTCAATCACAGTAAAAACAGTTTTTAAAATAGGTAAAAACTGCAGTATGGGGCTTTTGTAAAAGCCTTTTTCTGAATAAATTTAAAAGATGTATAAGATGCAATGAGCTTTTAAAAAAGCTGTTAAAAAGTCATCCAGAATCCAGATAAAGTAAAAGTAGTCCTAGGTATCAAACTCAACGCGTTTCGCCTTGTTTGGCTTCATCAGGAGTGTTTTACAAGTATTCTGCCGGTGTCTTTTTAAATTTTCGCGCCGTCTCCACGTCCCGTCCGTCCGTGCGTCTGACGTCACGGTCCATCAGTGCGTCTGATGGCACGGCGTATCAGCGTCTGGCATAGCGGTTTCTGGTGAAGAGATGCCCTACTTCCGGGTTTCGATCGGCGTCATTCTCTCCGATCGAGCATGGTGAGATGAATAAAAGAAGCTCATAAGTATACAGGATGATCGATGTGCAAAAATTGAATAAAAAGATTATGATAAAATAAAATTGAGTGTATATAAGCGGAATCTTATATGTGTATATGTGTGAGCTGTATTGTATGTATATTTGTATAACCTAAAGGAAAAAATGTATAAACTATAATAGGTGTATTGTGGTATAAAATTAGAGAATAAATGTCGGAAATAAAAAATGTTATAATAGTATACAGATCTAAGGATGTAAGAATGGTGATTCCATCGGTCCTATGTAAATGTGTATATATGTTTTGGGGGATCAGATGCATGAACTGGATTATGAGATATATTGTTTGGATATCCATTCTATACCGATTATTTTTAAGGTCTGAATCGAAAATAAGGGACATGTATTACAGTGTCTCGGGACCGAATGTTTTTGGTTTTTGTTCCTAATGTTCCCTAAATGTTCAAGAATCCTTTCTTTCATAGGTCTAATGGTTCGTCCCACATATTGTAAACCACATTTACATTGTAATAGGTACACCACATTCTTTGTGGAGCAATTGATAAAATTTTTTATAATGTATGTGCGACCTGTGTTGCTACATGTGAAGTGGTCGGTTCTTTTCGGCAGGAAAGTGCACATCTTACATTTGCCACATTTGTGGAAACCGTTAGGTTTAGTGGCCAAAAATGTTTGAGAGTCCAAATTGGTGTTTTGTCTGGGTAAGACACTTGGGGCTAAGATAGTTTTTAACGAACCCGTTTTTTAAAAAATTATTTGAGGTTTTTTTGGCAAAATCTTTCCCAGGATTTCGTCATTCTGTAAAATGTGCCAGTGTTTATTGAGAATCCCCTTTATTCTATGAGCCTGTGTGTTGTATTTAGTGAAGAAGGAAAAACTAAAATCCTTCTCTTTATTTATTTCTGAGGGTTTCTTTTTTTGTATAAGTAATTGTTGTCTGTCCATGTTTTCTACTTGTTGGTAGCTGTTTATTAGTTTTTCCATTGGGTATTGTTTTTCTACAAACTTTTTCGTTATTTCCTCTGCTTTTTCCTCCCAATCTTCATTCTTAGAGCAATTGCGTTTGACCCTCATGAGTTGCCCTTTGGGTATATTATCCAGCCATTGAGGATGATGGCAGCTGGTGTAATGTATATACCCATTTTTATCAGTAGGTTTGGTATAGTTTCTAGACATAATTTTGTTGTTCTCAATGAATAGCTCAACGTCCAGGAATTCAATGTGGGTAGTCTGAATATTGGACGTGAATTTAAGGTTCACCTGGTTATTGTTTACGTATTGTATGAAAGTGTGTAGGTTATCTTCTGTCCCTTTCCAGATAATGAGGATATCATCGATATACCTCCTCCAGAGCACCAGGTCTGCACCATGGGGATTGTTATTCCATATCGATTGATATTCCCACTCAGCCACGAAAAGATTTGCGTAACTGGGTGCAAACCTGGTGCCCATAGCCGTTCCACATAATTGTAAATAGAACTGTTCCTCAAACCAAAAATAGTTATGTTTAAGGATGTATTCAATACATTCTAAGATGAAGGACCTTTGTTCCACTTTCATATTTGGATCCCGGGATAGAGTTATATCTATAGCCTCTACACCCTGTTTGTGGTCAATCACCGTGTACAGTGACGACACATCCATTGTCACCCAGAACCATCCTGGAGCCCATTCTATGTCCTTCAAAGTATTTAATAGATGTGTAGTGTCCTTTAGATATGCCGGGGTGTTAGGTACATATTTCTGTAAAAAGTGGTCCACGTACTCTGACGTATTACATGTTAATGAGTCAAGGCCACTGATGATTGGTCTCCCTGGAGGTTCGCTAAGATTCTTGTGTATTTTTGGGAGAAAGTATAAAACCGGTATTTTAGGGTGTTCTTTCTTAAGGTAATCAAATTCCTTCTTATTTAAAATGCCCAAATCAAGACCCCTACTCAGTATTTCATATAATTTGGCACTAAAGTCCTTAGTTGGGTCTTTATCTAATGTTTGATATGTGTACGTGTCCCCCAAAATCCTATGGGCTTCTTTCAGGTAATATGCCCTATCCATCACTACTATTCCCCCTCCCTTGTCTGCCTGTTTGACTACTATGTTATATTTTTCTTTAATAGAGTGTAGCGCTGATTGTTCCTCCCTACTTAAGTTAAATGTTTTCTGTTTTTTTGTTAAATTCTCCATGTCCTTTAGGACCAAATCCGTAAACACCTCAATGTGTTCACTCTTATCACTGTATGGAAAAAATTTAGATTTTGGTCTCAGGTTTGTGTGTATAAATGGGTCCTGATTATTCGTACTAGCGATTCCTATTTGTTCTGTTATGTTCTCATTCTTACAAAAAAATCTTTTTACTGTGAGCTTCCTTAGATACTTTTGGGTATCTAAAAAGAGATCAAAGGGATTGGGGCCCTTGGCCGGGGCAAATCTTAAGCCTTTCCTTAGGAGGAAAATCTCATTCTGTTCAAGTTGCGTCTGAGAGATGTTAATGATACCCTCATTTTCTGGGATTAATATCTGCTTGGGTTCTGCCCCCTTTCCTCCAGATCCCTGTCCACTGCCCCTTTTCCCTCTTGTTCTCTTAAATGTCTCTTTCTTTTCCAGGGGCTTTGATCTAATGGGATGTAGCGATTTCTCAATTCTATCGCCTCCCTTCGGGGTGGGGACTCTTTCCTTTTTGTGCCACCCTTTCGGGATGGCTCCCTGTCTAAAAAAGACTGTTCATTTTCATTAAAGCTATCTGTTCTATTTATTCTGTTGGTGTTCCCCTCGGTCTCTAGGGGGGTGAATGAAGTGGAAGTGGTTTTGGGATATTCATGTTTTCCTCTATGTGGTGGCGGTGAGGTTGGACCTGTTCTCCATTGTTCTCTATAAGTTCTTGTCTGTATATGTGAAGGGTAGTGTGGTGTGCGTGAAGGGTAGTTGGATCTATATTCTTGATTATTATTCTTAGTGAAGTGAACATTGTGATTAGTTTTATCCCATTTGTTTCTATCTGTTTGGCGATAGTGATTACCTGCTGTTTTAAGTGTGTGAATTCCTTTGGTCATGTCTTCTTTATCTCTAAAGAATTTCCTTCTTTTATTGTGGATGATTTCCTCTTCTATCTTGTTTAATTTTCTTTCTATATTTGTTTTATTGGCCTCAATTGTTTTTTTATCAATTTTTATTTTTATATCCTCCTCTACTGTATAAATCTCTTTCTCTATTGATTTAAGTTGTTCTTTTTGTTGAAAAACAATGAGTTCCATTAACTTAAAGGAACATTCATCCAATGTAGAGTTCCATCTTAACATAAATTCTTGATTTTCTAGACCAAAGGCGGGAGTCTTGTGTATCTGTAACCCTCTTGGAATAGTCCTATTTTTTATATATTGTTCTATAAAGCTAATTTCCCACCACCTTTTTATTTCTTTTTCCATTAACCTTTCTAATTTAATAAATAAACCTGTGTCTGGAGTTGTATCTCTCCATTCTTGTGAGAAAATATGATCCAATTTTCTATTTCTTTCCTCTCTCTAATTTTGAAAGGAATCGGTAATGTGTGCCATATTGTCAAGAATAATCTAATATTTCCTACTTTTCTAGTACTTGAGTTCTGGTGGAGAAGTGAAATATTTTAGCAAAAAAGGAGTGGAACCCAGTCAAGAAAAATAGGAGAGAATAATAGTAAATAAAAAAGGATAACTTCCCTTTCTTTTCACTGTGCTGGATACACAGCTGCAACCCTTAGAAAACACTCTCCAGGTGTTGTAGTAGTAAAATCAGACATCCACTAGGGGGCGCTCGTGTATCTCAACAAAAAATGAAAACAGAACAAAAAGCAAATATACCACAATACACCTATTATAGTTTATACATTTTTTCCTTTAGGTTATACAAATATACATACAATACAGCTCACACATATACACATATAAGATTCCGCTTATATACACTCAATTTTATTTTATCATAATCTTTTTATCAGTTTACTATATCTTTGGTGTGCAATATCCTCATTTGTGGAAAACTCCTCTGCCATTGGAACTCAACCACAAGGAGGAACATCTCGACACTACGGGCACAAATTATTCTACCTAAGCGTAAGTGCAACTCTATCCTTGCGTTTTTCCACCTAAAAGCAATATTTCACTATTTGCTTTTTCTATGCATTTTGTCTTATATATGCCGCATCCATAACCCACCTGGTGGATTGTTGAGCTACTGCCTTGATCGACTTAGACAGAGTGTGAGTGCAAAATTTGGGATATACTGATTGTAACATATATCTCTACATCTACACTATCATTTGCTTTTTGTTCTGTTTTCATTTTTTGTTGAGATACACGAGCGCCCCCTAGTGGATGTCCAAATTTAAACAGGGGACAGGAGTTGCAGTGTCTGGGGACGCTGTGTTTTATACTTTTGTTTCTTATGTTCCCTATATGCTCTAATATCCTCTCCTTCATAGGCCTGATAGTTCTCCCTATATATTGTAGGCCACATCCACATTCCAATAAATACACCACATTTTTAGACGTGCAATTAATGAAGTGTTTGATGTTGTATGTGTAACCTGTTTTCGTACCTACGAACTTGTCTGTTTTTTCAGGGAGGTGGGTGCACATTTTGCAACGTCCACATGTGAAGAAACCTACTGGTTTATTGCCAAGGAATTTTTGTGTGGGTTGTGTGGGCCCTTTTCTTGGTAGCACACTGGGTGTAAGGATTTGTTTTAATGATTTGGCCTTCTTGAAAATAATTTGGGGTTTGCCAGGGAGTATGGTACCTAGGATTTCATAATTTTTAAGGATATGTTTGATGTTATGGGCTTGTGTATTGTATTTGGTGAAAAAGGAGAAAATCCTTTTCACCTTGACCTTTCTTCTCCCTTTTTTTGTTTTCCAATAATAGTTCCCTATTTATTCCCTCAACCTGTCGAAGGCTGCTTTGTAACCTCTCAATAGGATAGTTCTTTTTTAAAAATGTATCTTTGATCTCTGTGGCTTTTAGCTCGAAATCCTCTTTTTTTCTCTTGACCTGCATTAATTGTCCCTTGGGGATGTTATTGAACCAAAGGGGATGGTGGCAACTTGTGTACTCTATGTAGCAATTCTTACCTGTGGGTTTTGTATAGTTTGCAGTATGTATATTTTCTTGAATATTAGAGGTGAATCTAGTGTATGGATGTTGTTGTCAGGCGGACCCAAGACTTTATGCCGCCTGGGGAAATTTAAAATGACACGTTTTTGTATTGTTTAAAATATTTTTCTATGAAAATATTATTAATAAAAAGATATATAATATAAAAAAATGGATTATTTATTCCCGTGTTCCCTTCCATATGATGAGAATGTCATCTATATATCTTTTCCACAGCACCAGGTTTGCACCATAGGGATTGTTGTTCCATATATATTCTCTTTCCCATTCAGCTACGAACAGGTTCGCGTAGCTATGTGCAAACCTGGTGCCCATTGCTGTACCGCATAGTTGGAGATAGAATTCCTTCTCAAACCAAAAATAGTTGTATTTTAGGATAAAGTCTATGCAATCCAAAATAAAAGTTTTTTGTATGTGGTCCATGTTGGTGTCTCTAGTAAGGGTGTTATCTATAGCTTCAATCCCTTGTTTGTGGTTAATAACCGTGTACAATGATGACACGTCCATTGTGGCCCAGAGCAAGCCTTGGGTCCACTTAATGTCCTTCAGGATATCAAGCAGATGGGAGGTGTCTTTTAAATACGCTGGAGTTTTCGAAACATGATCCTGTAGAAAGTGGTCCACATACTCTGACGTGTTGCACGTCAGGGAATCTAGTGGATCTTTGGAAGGAAATTGGGATTTTGGGATGTTCTTTTTTTAGGTAGTTGTATTCTTTGGTGGTTAGGATTTCTTTTTCTAACCCTTTTTGTAGTATGTTATGTAATATAATACGGAATTCCTTCGTGGGGTCTATTCCTAATTTTTTATATGTGTTAGTTTCCCCTAGTATCCTATTTGCCTCTTGAATGTAATATGTGTGGTCCATAATGACTGTGGCCCCTCCCTTTTCTGCCTGTTTTACAACTAAATTGTTTGTTTCTCTTTTAGTGTGTGTAATGCTTGTTGTTCCTCCTTACTGTGATTCAACGATTTTCGTTTTGTTTCCAGTTTTTCCATGTCCCTAAGTACCAAGTCCGTAAACACCTCCAAATGTTCACTTCTTTCGTAGTGTGGATAGAATTTTGACTTGGGTTTGAGATTAGTATGTATATAGCGCCCCTTAGTGGGGTCTTCTTTTAATAGTTTTTTAAACACTACACTACACTACACTACACACACAACACAAAATTTGAAATGGATCCTCCTTTTGGGACTAAGGAGGGACAAGCTCCATCTACCACCACCACCACCAGCACCACCACCAGCGCCAGTTCTAAGATGCAGCCTTTGCGTCAGTCTAGTCGGCCAAGTAGGCCAAGCTCTCGCTTATCATTTGGGGAAGCATTGCTTGAAGGATTATCAAGTAAAGGAAAGGCACCAAAAGCAGGCAGTAGTAGTGCGGCTAGGCCTACAAGCTCTATGGTTTTTTACGGAAAGCCTAAAGCACCAGAGCACGTTCAAAGTTAAAGGGTAGCACAAGTAGTACTAGCCCAGTGACTAAAAAGAAGTGCCTTTTGCCCCAAGCATCATCTTCCCCATCCACAAGCAGCATGCACGGTACCAAGCAGAGCCAAATTAGCAGCAAGACTCAGAGGGGTCCCAAACCAAAGCGATCTCATTCCTTTGTAGGGAAAACCACCACCACCACCACTCCCACCTCTACCGCGTCTACCACCACTAGTGCTGCGCCTACTGTTCCCACCGGTACCGCCACGCCATGTCCTCCTAGTACCTCTAGCAAGCCACCAAGTCCTTACAGTATTTTTGTAAAGACAGTTAGAGAGATGGCTACACATAGTACTGGAAATCCAGCTAGCGAGGTACCAGAGGAGCCTGAGACTGAGAGGCCAAGTGCAGAGTCTGTTCTTCCTGCTCGCACTACTACTACTACTACTACTACTACTAGTCACGATATCAGTCTTAGCTCCAGCCTAGCAGGAATTCCATTTGATCTGGCTAATGAAGAACTAGACTATGAGCCAGAGGAAGTAGAGGAGATTAGTGGCCAGGAATCAGATTCCTCAGGGAGCAGTGTACAAATGACTAGTGCACAATTTTCCCCTGAGCCTCCACCTTCTCCGCTGCGATCATCACCACCACCAGCAGCAGCAGCAAAACCTACCAAATCTGCTAGACTTCAAGCAATTAGCAGTCCCACTATGGCCAGTACTGGTAGTACCACCAGTGCCACTACCACCACCACCACTAGTTCTGCCGCTGTTCATCCACCCCGAGCAGTACAAGCAGCACCCAAGGCACACCCCAAGGCTATGCGCGCCCCAATTTGGGAGCACTTTGAAAATGTGGAAGAAGGGCGCTATGGAAAGTGCAAACACTGTGGGAAGCTAATAAGCAGAGGGAAAGTGTCTGGCCATTTCACCAGTGCTAGCATGAAGCATCACCTCAGCACTCAACACAACGCTGTGCTATTGGGGAAAGATGCAGAAGTAAAACGTAGTGCAGGCAGTGGTAAAACCCCAACAGCTGCTTCTGAGCCAATAGCAGCAGCTAGTGCTGGCAGCCAGAGACCAAGGCAGGTTGGAGCACTGCATGCCCAGCCCACCCTGGAAGAATTTGGGGCATTCCACTCCAAGAGAACGATGCCCAAACAGCAGGCCAATAAAGTAACGCGACTTATTGGTCAGTTCATTGCTGTTGGAGGGGCATCCTTCTCCATGATTGAAGGGGAGCCTTTCAAACAATTGATGGCGGCTGTGGCTCCACAATACACAGTTCCGTCACGTTCCACTTTCAGCAGGAACATTGTCCCCTCGCTGTATCGGTCCTGTGTTGCAGCAGTGAAAGAGGAGCTTTCCAAGGCTGCTGGTCAGTGTGTTCATTTCACTACAGATTTGTGGAGTGCACCTAGCGCCCAGCATGCCTTTCTTTCTTTGACAGCACACTGGTGGCAGCCCGGTGTGTCTAAGGAAGCTGCTGCAGCAGGCTACCGATCATTCCTTCTCCATGCAGAAGTGATGGATGAAAAGCACACTTCCCAAAATATTCTGCATGCGATTAGGAAAATGTTTAGCCTTTGGGTGGGAGCAGAGGCGGGCACCAATGTTGAAGTTGGTTTTGTGGTAACTGACGGAGGTGCCAATATGGTGAAAGCGCTGCGAGATGGTCATATTGTTGGTGTGCGCTGTGCAGCCCACATCATCCATCTTGTAGTGAAGGCAGCAATGTCAGAAGGAACTAATGTAGCAGCAGTAGTTCTGTCCCGCTGCAGAAAGATCGCTGGGCACTTTCACCATAGTGTTAAGGCTAGCCAACTTTTGAGGGAAGAGCAAGAGAGGTCAGGTCTTCCCGTACACTGCCTACGTCAGGATGTCAGTACACGGTGGAACTCCACGTTAGACATGCTAGAGAGGATTTTGGAGCAGCAGAGGGCAATCCATAATCTTGCCTCAGAGCACAATATTGGGATTACATCTCCATTGAATAGGGAGGATTGGACAGTGATCGCCCAGCTAGTGGCAGTCCTTAAGCCATTCAGGGATGCCACAGAAAATTTAAGCTCAAACACTGCCAGTCTGGCCCAGGTAATTCCAGTGTTCTCCCATCTAGGCAGCAAGATGGATGTGTTCCTTGAAAACCGTGAGGCTGTTCAAGGTGGCACTCTACATCCTGACGTAGCAGCCATAGTCAGGAAGCTGAAGGATCTGCTAAAAGTACACCTTCGCAAACGAATGGAAGAGAGTCCCGAAATGATGCTAGCGTGCCTTTGTGATCCAAGAATTAAGGGAAAGCTAGCTTTGAAATTCAATGTTCTCAGTAGCTACCGGGAGCAATTGGTCAACAAGGTGCGTGACTGGCAGCGTAAAATGGGAATGCTGTCCGAGGAGGGTGAGGTGCAGGAGGAGGAAGAGATGATGTGGTCTGCTACCCCTAGCAGCAGCATCAGCAGCAGTGCCACAAGCAGCACAACACAGCTGAGTGGAGCAGCTGCGTTTTGGGAAGAGGCACTTGGCAGTATAGTTGGACCATCTGACAGGGCTAGCAGCAGAAAGGAGAGTAGTGCTGCTGAAATGGTCAAACTTTACCTCTGTGAAGTTCCTTCTGCACCTAATGTTGATCCTCTTAGCTACTGGGATGAAAAGAAGAGTGTGTGGCCTGCACTCTCATGGGTTGCGCAGCAGCTTCTATCATGTCCGCCAACCACTGTTCAAAGTGAGCGCGTGTTTTCTATGACTGGAAACATACTGAGTCCACAGCGCTCACGCATGGCACCTCATCTGATGGAGCAGATTGCCTTTCTTAAATTCAATCTGCCCAAATTGGGTTACCCAGCTCTTAGCTTGGAAAGTTAAATTTTTTCTCTCTAATGTTTAAGGTAGTTTCTCCCCCTGGTTGCACTTGCTGCGGTGGGCAATGCCTGCTACCTCCGCTGGTGTAGCCAATTTACGCTAGGGCCTAGTGTCTGAGCTCTGTAAGTCCGCTCCCAAACGCCTAGGACTGACAGTCTTTGGATGCTTTGCCCTGGGGTGAAACAGGTGAGTGGGTCGTCAATTGCCCACTCATTCACCTTTTTCCGTTTCCAACGCTGCTGCTGGTGGTGGTGCCAGTATCTTTTGCCAGTTCGCTTCCTGGCTGAAATCATGCCTCAGATGTCCCTAATGGAAAGGGTAGTTTCTCCCCCCTGGTTGCACTTGCTGCGGTGTGGCAACGCCTGCTACCTCCGCCGGTGTAGCTACCTTATGCTAGGGCCTTGTGACTGAGTTCTGTAGGTCTGCTCCCAAACGCCAAGGACTGACAGTGCTTGGATGCTTTGCCCTGGGGTGAAACAGGTGAGCGGGTCGTCAATTGCCCACTCATTCGCCTTTCCCAATTCTGCTGCTGCTGGTGGTGGTGCCAGTGTCTCTCTTCAATGCAAGTTCGCTTCCTGGCTAGTGTCATGCCTCAAATGTCCCTGATGGTAAGGGTAGTTTCTCCCCCCTGGTTGCACTTGCTGCGGTGTGGCAACGCCTGCTACCTCCGCCAATGTAGCCAGCTTACGCTAGGGCCTTGTGTCTGAGCTCTGGAAGTCCGCTCCCAAACGCCAAGGACTGACAGTGTTTGGATGCTTTGCCCTGGGGTGAAACAGGTGAGCGGGTCGTCAATTGCCCACTCATTCGCCTTTCCCAATTCTGCTGCTGCTGGTGGTGGTGCCAGTGTCTCTCTTCAATGCCAGTTCGCTTCCTGGCTAGTGTCATG
>VKOC01014838.1:0-15362 GCA_009364415.1 Spea multiplicata
TAATAATTATTACAGATTATTGATATATAAGAAGGGGTCATATCCTCCCCAACACTTCAGTAATCAGAGGTGTAAAGTGCAGCGATATAACGCATGTCAACGAGAATCAAACTTTTTATCTAATTTATATGTGGGAAACGATACATGAAAGATCCGGGAGTCTTCCTAAAAATATTCGTTTTTAATTTGCTGAATATGGAAGAATATTTGCCAGAAGCATCTATTTTGGCATAAATGTATTTTCTATTATTTTGTTAAATTTGCTGAATATGTACTACGCAATGTGTTATTGTTAAGCCATGTATTCTATGCATGTCAGATGTACATAAAGAAGTAAAAAAATCTTACCATGTTGATGAGATTTTCCAAGCTTTCTTGTAACACTGAGGCGGCCGCTCTTCCTAAACAGAATATTTCTCCTTGTCGGAGGTAATCTGCTTTTTATAGGTTTTAGCGTTCTGCTGACAGATCCCCAGAAACCCTCAAGAGGTCTCCTTTCGGCACGAGAAGTGATTCCAAAGAGACCCGGCGCCTAATTATCTGCAAGTGGTTTGAGAAGAAATGTTTTCTAAAATATATTCTGCATTTCTGTAAACAAGGAAAATGATAGAAATAAATGGAATCCGGTCTATTCACAGGAAACAAATTATAGGGTTTTTGGAGTAAGTGGGTCCACTTTTGAAAAACCAAGAAAATTTAGTTATTTTTTCATTAATATTTTTGAAGAACAGTTTGGGTTACATTTCCTCATTGAAAATCCTACTTTCATTAGGTTGTCTGTATGCAAGATTTGATACTTTCTAAGTAGCTCCCCCAATACTTTTATTGAACCATCTTGGCCTAGATCTGTTTCTGCTGAGTGAGTTGCACAGGGGAAATGGCATCTCTAAGATTGGGCAAAAGGGGTTAAAGCCGCAAGTGTTTTGGTAGGTGGCCCCAAACAAGTACTGCGAGACACAGAAGCGATTGGCAGAGAAGCTAGGGAGATATTCAGAGATTATGAGAGAAGGGATGAGTGCGAATGAGAGAGAACATGAATGAGAGAGAACATGAATGAGAGAGTGAGAGAATTCAAGTGAAAAACTTTTTGCTTAGTTTTTGTTTGTTTTGTGGGAGGTCTTTGTTTTCGGAGATTCCAAATCTGAATGCACAAGTCTAGTTTAAAACATTGTATAAGAATAGAGAGGTTTGGTTTCCCTTGCATGAAGAACATAAACAAATTCATGCAACTATCGTTTGCTATGAGGCACTTAAAATAAATATGGAGGAATGGGAATGTATAAATTAATTCATTCACTTGGAGTATGAGAAGAGCAACAAACTGAACAGGGAGTGTGCACTTGATGAAGCCTTGGACAGGCGAATCACATCTGACATCCCCATTTGGTTTGATGACGCTCTATTCCTCTCACTTGGTAGACATCGGCGCTGATCTCCAGAGAGCTCCGGTCATTTGTATGCAGCAGGACATTTTTTTTCTTTCTGCTCTTTGAGATCAATAAATGGCTAAGTGGGTATTGTGAGACATGTTTTAGATCTCACATGCTGTATGTATTAAGTACTTATTAAACTTCAAGTTACCCTGGTAGACACTATTGGCTTTGTGTTTATTTAATATAATTTATTTATAATATATTGTCTGTAGAGGTAAATTAATGCACAGCTTTCCTTACAGACAGTTAAATGGTTAATTGTCATTTGCATATTATTTGTGTTGCTCTGGAGATTGTTACTTTTACTAAACATAATAAAGTTTTACTTGATATAAATTAGACTTACTTTAATGAGAGGGTAGTGAATATGTAGAAAAACCTTCAAGCAGAAGAATCTTGAGCTCCACAGGACCTCTGAGATTTGTATTTTTATTTAATGTAATAAAGTTTTACTTATGTATGGAAGATTTTTTTTACTGTGAGGGTGATGATTTTGTAGCAGCTTCTAGTAGAAATAACTTGAGGTTCACCCCTGAGATATTTATTTTCTTAATCCTCATCTTTGCACCTCTCTGATATAAATTGGTGCTTTGGTTGAGATATTTAAATATATTATTAAAAGTTTATTTTTAGAGATAGGATTTTTCAGTATAGATATCTCTGGTATTGCAATGGTTAACTATAGCCTTTTTTTCTTTTGCTGTAGGTAACCTTTTGCACCTTGTCCTTGATTTTTCTCTGTGGAGTTTGCATTTACGTAATTAGCAGCACCTGTTACATTTATTGGATTCTGAATGCTTAACACGTGTACCTACTTTGAACCTAAACCACATTTTCTGGGAATGCTGCCAAAAATGCAAATCATAGCTTGTTTAACCCCTTCAATCCCCTATAGACGTACCGGGACGTCCAAAAAACGCCCACAAAGAAACCCCTATGGACGTCCCGGTACGTCCAGCCCTTCGTGCAGCGTCAGGGACACATCCCTGCTGCTGCACGGGAGACCAGGCTATCGTTTGACAGCCTGGACTCCCCACTGACAGCAGAAGCCGGCTTTGCCGGCTTTCTGCTGTCCGATCGCCCGTAACAGCTTCCGGCATGAAAGCCGGTAAGCTGTTACCGGTAAACTGCCCGATCGCGCGATCGCGCAGTTGCAAACGCGCGATCGGGCATTCCCTTCCGGGTTACGTCACTGCTGACGTAACCCGGAAGGTGATCGGAGGACAGGATATCCCCTGCGGGGATATCCTGCCCTCCGATGAGGCACAGAGACGCTACGATCTCTATGCAGGTCTGTGAGGACCTGCATAGAGATCACAGTGTGATCGGTGCAGGGGGATCGCGGGGAGGGGAGTGAGAAACCATCTCTCTCACTCCCCCTCCCATCCTGAAAGAGAAAAGATGGAAAAAAAAAACGGTTAGTTCATTTAAAAATAATATTAAATAAATCATTAAAATATTAATATAAATAATACAAAAAAAAATTATAACGTGAGATGTGATGTCATTGTGACATCACTGGCATGTTCAGGAGGTCCCTAGGAGGACCTCTAACCATTTCTGTGTAAAATAATATATAAAAAATAAAAAAAATGTAAAAAATTAAATAAAAAAAATAAAAAAAATATATAAAAGAGATAAATTAAAAAAAATTATTAAAAACCTTACTTCCCATTGCCCTAGCATAACATCTAGCCAGTATAACCCTCCTGCCCCCGTTCACAACCCCCAAACCCGTTAAGCCATAGGCATAAAAATTATACAAAATTGTACACCTAATAGTATGCTCCCTGGAGCTGGCAAATTCTGGAAAATCTATATAAATTAGGTATTTCTGAAATCAGGACACCTGAATTAATAAACTTGGAGGGGATTTTCCATCACTTTACCTAATTTTGTGAGGATTCAGAGGGAAAATGTAAAAAAAATTAGTTTATTTTTCTAATCTTCGCTAGTTTTTACTAAATTTCTCATTCTAAATTTTCAGCTAATCATCCAACTATGGTATCAAACGAAAGCTCTATCTCTCCTTGAAAAAACAATATATAGTTTACATGGGTACACTATTCACAGGAAAAGAGAATCATCGCTAAACCGACATACCCCAAAAATGGCAACATTTCTCTAGGCTTTGAGGTACCAAAAACCCCTGGGATTGAAGGGGTTAAACCAGAATGACCTCAGATAAAGCAACATTTTGAAATTACTGGCAACTGAACCCAAAAATGTGTGAGAGGGACAGATAACTCATCTACAACTAGCAAATGAATAAACAAATTTAGGGAAGTTTTGGTGGTTTTGCAATTCATTTTAGTTAGTTTTGTTAGGATTAAGGAATGCTAGCATGTTAGAGCAATTGACTAAACACACCTAAAATACACCTAAAAAAATCACTTTACTTCTTAGTGAATAGAACCCATTCATTCCCCATCTACTCCTATTCTTAATATCTCCATCTGTTAGGATCAAAGGTGAGGATATTGAGATGCAGGGAATCACCAGTAATATGAATAAGTTACTTTATTGGCAAAAGTTCAGGAAAGAAGTCAGCACTGCAGGGGTTAATGAGGAGAAACAATGACCAAAAATACCATTACATAAGTTATGGTGGTAAAGGTAATGGAAAACCCGTCCAGTTCAAATTAAGGGGCAGTAGAAGCATTATTAAACTCTCATCTACAGACACTACAAATCTCATGGTGCTGCCACAACCACAAGGGATTCTGGGTAGGCGCATGCAAATAAGGTCAACAATAGTCACCTTTTGTCTCTATATCCACTTTGTACATGGATCCCTTGAACGTAATTGCTCATTGTACAAGACAGCCTTTAAACAAAACTCGGGTAAGAGGTGCAGTAGCCAGATCACCGCTCATGGACAGATGTTTCGTCCTTAATGAGACTCGTCAGCATGAGGTTGTGATACTGGCTTTATAATTGAGGCTTATGGAAGCATGATAAATACCACTACATAAGTTATGGTGGGTAAAGGTGATGGAAAACCCTTCTGTAACAGGGTCACCGTACCCAAGGCTGGGGACCCCTGTTTGAGGGCTGAGGAATCACCAGTCAGTCCCTCGTATGGAGCTCCTGCTATCCACTGATCTGTCAGACCACCATTCGTAGTAAAACAAGAACTATTTTATTTACAAACACACAGAATTTATATATAATCTCAATTCAATCTGCACCAAACCCAACCCCCAATCCCATCAGCATACAGGCGATGTATCGGGAAAGGGGATTAAGGAATACAATGGGTCTTCCCCACCTGTGTTATCCCCCTGTGGGCAAACAGGGCTGTGCTGGATGATTCAGAGCCCTAGCCGGGTTACCTGCAAATAAGGTCAACAATAATCTCCTTTTGCTTCTCTGTCCACTTTATACATGGATGCCTGGAAAGTAAGTGCCCACTGTACAGAACAGCCTTTAGACAAAACTCGGGAAGAGATGCAGTAGCCAGGGGATCCAGGGGATCCAGCTCCACCGTGGCTTTCTGTGTTCATGTCCGTCCATCATATCACAGTTTTGTATAAATAATCTCAAATACGAAAAAATATATATCAAAAAAGTAAAAACACACATACACTGCAGAAAAAAAGTACAAAACTATATACAAAAACACTCCCAGGGGGAAGCCCCAGCCTTACCAGCTAGTGCGATAAGAAGTTGTTCTTATACACCACACACCAAACCAGAAGAGCTGAGAAGCCATTAAACACTCATAAACAACCATTGCACCCTTAATGGGACGCATCAGCACAACATTGTGATGTTGACTTGAAGCTTGGGGTAGCACAAGAAATACCATTACATAAGTTATGGTGGGTAAAGGTGACGGAAAACCCTGGCACTTAAAATTAAGGGGGTAGTAGAAGCATTATTAAACACTCATCTACAGACACCAGACAAGCCAGATGGCTTGTTTTTTCCCTCAGAAATCTCATGGTGCTGCCACAACCACAAGGGATTCTGGGTAGGTGCATGCAAATTAGGCCAACAATTATCACTTTTTGCCTCTATATCCACTTTATACATGGATCCCTTGAAAGTGATTGCCCGTTGTACAAGACAGCATTTAAAAACTCGAGTAAGAGGTGCAGTAGCCAGATTCCGCTCATGGACAGATGCTTCATCCTTAATACGACTTGTCAGCATGAGGCTTTGTGATACTGGCTTAATACTTGAGGCTTGGGGAAGCATGAGAAATAACAAACTATTGGTTATGGTGTGTGTGCGGGGGAAACAAGTCTTCTGGCTTATCTGGTGTCTGTAGATGAGTGTTTAATAATGCTTCTACTACCCCCTTCATTTTAAGTGGAAGGGTTTTCCCATCACCCTTCCTCACCATAACTTTAGTTATTGGACTCTGAATACTTAACACATGTACCTACTTTGAACCGCAACCACATTTTCTGAGAATGCTGCAAAAAATGCAAATCACAGTTTGTTTAAGCCTGTATGGACTCAGATAAAGCAACATTTTGTGAGTACCGGCAACTGATCTAGAAAACCTGCGAGAGGGAGAGATAAGAGTTGTTTTTTCCTCAGAAACCTGCCACAACCACAGGGGATTCTGGGTAGGCACATGAAAAAAAGGTCAACAATAATCACATTTTGTCTCTATAACCACTTTATACATGGATCCCTTGAAAGAAATTACCCCACTGTAAAAGACAGCCTTTAGACAAAACTCGGGAAAAGGTACAGTAGCCAGATCATCGCTCTTGGACAGCTGTTTGTATTTAAGTTTATTATACAAAACTGCTTATTGTAAAACAGACATCAACCTGTTTCAGCAAAGATACGTTCATCAGTAATATTGTTACAGACAGTCGATAAGCAGTACTGCGACGCAGCGCAGGGCAATACACGTTACAGTACGACTTCAGTTTACGGAAAGCTCAGTAGAAGCAGTGTACAATTACATTCCCAGACGTGGCGCATATGGTTAGCACTTAGTGGAACATAACCTGGGGAAATGGGGGGGAAGGGGGGCCGAGGAGAATGGGGCTAGTCTTCAGCCTCTAGACTGTCCTTGAGAGAGTAGTCTCTCAGCAGGCTGTGGATAAGCCTGCGGCAGTCACGGACTGTGACCTGCTCCCTCCTCAGCACCAGGCGGTTCCTGGCAAACCATAAAGCGTCCTTTACGCAGCACATGAGGCGCCAAGCATCCTCAATGGTGCTCTCCGTGTGTGTCCCTGGGAAAAGTCCGTAAGGTACCGAATGGTATGACAGGTACTTTCTCTCGATAGAGTCCTTGAGATCCAGCTCCAGGGCTCTGAACAAAGCCTGTGCAAACGGGCACTGCCAGTCAAGGGAAGGGAAGTCTCCTCCTCCACAATGCACTGTGGGCAGTGTCTATATCTGCACAGCCCCCTGGCATGCATAAATGTCCTTAGGGGGAGGCCTCCCTGAATGGCCATCCATGCCATGTCTTTATGCCTGTTGGTTAGCCTGCTCGACGACACGTTAGCCCAGACAGTCTTGGCTGTGGCGTCGGGGAGCCCTGGGATGTTCTCGATAGTGTCTTTGGCTCTGATGAGCTTGTGGATCACACGGGGTAACCACAGGTCTGGTTTAACTCCCTCCAGTTGGTGTTCCCTTACGAATTTGCCCACGTCCGAGTAGAACCAGGGCATGGTCCAATTGTAAGGGACGGAGCTGTCCCATTTTTCCCACTTGAGCTGCCTCCACAGGGGCAGCAGGAAGAAGCGAGACATGGAGTTTCCAGCAGAGCCTTTCACTACGTCTCTGAGAGTCCTGCGCACGCAGTTGCACACAAAGAAAGTCCGCAGCATGGTAGGGATGTCAGGCACTCCTTTGCCTCCCTTGCCGGGTTCCTTGTACATCACTGCGCGCTTTACTCTGTCCATTTTGGAGCCCCAGATGAAGTGGAAAACTGCTCGGTTGATGGCTCGGTGGATGGTGACCAGCAAGGGCCAGGCCTGAGCCACGTACTGCAGCACGGGAAGAATCTCGTTGCGCAGCACCAGCACTTTCCCTTCGATGGTAAGGTCTCTGAGGCTCCACAGCCCAAATTTCTGCTTTACTTTGTTGAGTCTCTCCTCCCAGCTTTTCAGGGCCGCGCCGTCTCTGCCGAACCAGACTCCCAGGATCTTTAGGAAGTCGGTCTTGACGGGAAACGGGATCGGCTCAGAAGTCAGGTCCCACTGCCCGAACAGCATGGTCTCCGACTTCCCGCAGTTGACCTTTGCGCCTGAAGCTCTTGGACAGCTGTTTCATCCTTAATGGGTCTTGTCAGCATGAGGCTGTGATACCGACTTAATACTTGAAGCTTGGGGTAGCACGAGAAATACCATTACATAAGTTATGGTGGGTAAAGGTGATGGAAAACCCTTGCACTTAAAATTAAGGGGGTAGTAGAAGCATTATTACACACTCACCTACAGAATGAGTGTTTAATAATTTAAGCAGATGTAGGTGGTTTTTGCAATTCATTTTTGTTAGTTTTGTTAGGGAACGCCCTTGATTTTGAGATTCGTACGAATGTATCAAACAGTCAATTTTCATTAAGAACATGTTTGTAGGAATCTGATTGCACAAGTCTAGTGTGCAGGGATCTGGACCTGGTGGTTAATTGTGATGTTATTCAGATCTCTAGATCTGCTGTTTGTGACCCTACTTTATTTCAACATTACCTACAACAGGATAGGAGTAGGAGGTATGAGATGAGGCTTGTGCCATCCTTAAGTAAGGATGAAGAGAAGATATTTTGCATTTATTTTAATTTTATTTTATTTTATTTATTTTATTTTATTTATTTTTTTTTTTATTTAATTTTTTACCTGCACTCTCATATCACCTTGGACTTTTCTAAAATGCAGGGAATTTTGTCTGGTCAGAAAACTTTAATGAAGCTTTAAAGGAATGACAAGAACGGCCAGAATATACCCAGGGTGAGTGAGGGAGGCAAAGAGCTGGAACCAAAATCAAGCTTTGTACGAATCCAAATGCACAAGTTGAATTACTTTTTTAGTTTTTGAAAGAAAAAAATCTTTAGGCCCCTTTTAATTTCTTCATTCCGTAGACTGTATATAACAGGGTTCAACAACGGGATCACAACAGTGTAACACACGGAAATCACTTTCTGTAATGCCGAATATTGTCCTTTAGATGGAACCATATAGTTAAACACTAATGTCCCATAATACATACAGACCGAAATCAGGTGGGAGCTGCAGGTGGAGAAGGCTTTCTGTTTCCCAGCTGAGGTGGAGATCCGGAGGATGGCGGCAATGATGTTAATATAAGTTATAGATATTATAGTTAAGGGTAGAAATGCCATCGGGATAGAATTTATAGTAATTAGTATTTCACTAACCGATGTGTCTGAACAGGAGAGTCTGAGAAGTGGAAGAAGGTCACAATATAAATAGTTCATTGTATTTGACCCACAAAAGGTCATCTTGTGCAAAAGAACAATATGGGGTAAGGAAATAATTATCCCGCATTCCCAAATTAAAGATGCAAGAAGATTACAAAGTTTGAGGTCCATGATGGAGGAATAACGCAATGGGTTACAGATGGCCAAATATCGGTCGTAGGACATCGCGGTGAGGAGCAAACACTCATTAGAGGTGGAAACAGAGAAAAAGTAAAATTGGGTGAAGCAGACAGCCTTGGACATAAAATTACCTTCTCTCAATATAATTTGGAGCATTTCAGGTACGATGGTTGTGGAGAGAAGGATGTCGTTGAGAGACAGGTGGCTGAGGAAGAAGTACATCGGAGAGTTGATGTGGCGACACACGGCGACCAGTAATATGATTGTGAAATTAGCCAATAACGTTATAATATAACTTATTAAAAACAAAAGAAAGACAATGACTCTGGTGCTGTGGATGTTCTCAAATCCCAGGATCCAAAATTCCGTGATTGCGGTCTCGTTCTTAAAATGGTCAAATTTTCATGTATAAGAAAATTTAGGAGAAAAACTTTAGAAATGTATTTCCCCAAATAATATTTTTTCTTTCAGTTAAGACCCAGGATGTTTTTTCCAAAAACTTTTAAGGGAAGAATTAAATAAACCTGATTTTTATTTAGATTAAGTTTGTTTAATCATTTTGATAAAAGACGTTTAGTGGGGCTTACTGAACTACCTTACTGTTTTTACAGATCTACAAGTAGAGATTGGAAGTATTAAAAACAGAAAAAAAAATCATCATTCACATGTACTTTGACAATTTTACCTAATTGTCACATAATTTACCCAATTTCCACACCTGTGGAAGCTCAAACGTACCTTGTCTTTGACCTTGTCTTACGCTCAGAATAGCCTTGTGATCATCCCATGAATTCATAAAATACATTTCATAATTATTGCAGATTATTGGTATCACTTGCTAATAATAATAATATCCTCCCCAACACTTCTGTGATCAGAGGTATAAACTGAAGCGATATAACGCATGACAACGAGAATCAAACGTTTTATCTAATTTATACGTAGCAAACCATATATGAAAGATCCGGGAGTCTTCATAGAAATATTCATTTTTAAAATATATAACAAATTAATTTGCTGAATATGGAAGAATATTTGTCAGAAGCTTCTATTCTGGCATAGACTTCTTTTCTGTTATTTTGTTAAATTTGCTGAATATGTACTACGCAATGTGTTATTGTTAAGCCATGTATTCTATGCATGTCAGATGTACATAAAGAAGCCAAAAAAATCTTACCATGTTTATGAGATTTTCCAAGCTTTCTTGTAATACTGAGGCGGACGCTCTTCCTAAACAGAATATTTCTCCTTGTCGGAGGTAATCTGCTTTTTATAGGTTTTAGCGTTCTGCTGACAGATCCCCCAGAAACCCTCAAGAGGTCTCCTTTCGGCACGAGAAGTGATTCCAAAGAGACCCCGGCGCCTAATTATCTGCAAGTGGTTTTAGAAGAAATGTTTTCTAAAATATATTCTGCATTTCTTGCATTTCATCTTATTATTAGGTAGATTTATGAATGGGTTTGTGGACCTGTCAATGGGTAACCACTGATTTTGCTGTCTTTATCTTGTCTTCAGAAAATCTGTCCTCCATCTATTCTTGAAAAGGTTGAATATTTCTTTTATTTTTTAAGGCTTCGGCCTTTGTTGAAGAAACCTCCCAGTGAACTTCTACAAAAGGGCAGAGCCCAGGGGCACAACCCCCCCCCCCCCCCCGCTTCTTCCATTCGGAGAGAAATGTGACCCGGGCTCCGCCATTTTGCAGAAGTTCACCAGGAAGTCATGTCCTATTGTCCACGGAAGCAGCCAAAGAAAGATGACTTTTGGCAGAAAAAAGCAGACAGAAGAACAAGAAGATTCAGAGCTGCATTGCACAGAGACAGGGACAGGGAAACTGTTGATGTAGAAGATAGAGACTTACAGTGTAGGGGTTGTGAGAGAGTGTGAGAGAGAGAGTGAATGAAAGTATGAGAGAGAGTGAATGAGATAGTGGGTTAGTGTGTGAGTGTGAATGCAAACGGAAATTTGGAGCTCTTTGCTTAGTTTTAATTTGTTTCGTTGGGGGGGGGGTCTCTCCGCGTGTTAGTTAGTGTCTATTAATGATGGCACGCTTTAATGTACCATGGATAACAAATGGTTAATTTAAGTTATCCCAGGTACATGCAGATACCAGTAAAAGCAGGCAAATAGCAACCATGGTAGAGTAACCTGACTTAAATGTCACTCGAGCAACATACCTCCCAACTTCTACCTCCGGCGAATGGATTCGCCACATAAGGAGCTCGGTAGGCAGAGTGTCACTCAAACTGGGAACGATACTGTGCTTGTGCATTATTTTGTGCTTTTCCAATATGCATTATTTGATGAAAAGTATTTGTGTCCCTAGAAATCTCAGCTACAGTAGTCATGCGTTATAAACGGTACAAGGACGTCAACTCCAGACAGCAAAGTGTGGTGGTGAGATAAGAAGAGAACTGAGAGGGGAGAAGGGAGCGAAGGCTTTCCACAGATCCTATTTACAATAAACCAGGCCTGTTTGGGTGAATTTATTAAACAACACATATTCAGTCTACAGATCTATTGTGTTTACTGATACACTTCTACAAACGTTCCTTGGAAAGAGTGAAAGAGAGCAGTTAAAATTCTACCGATGCATGTCTCTATAGTCTCTTAATATAGGTTATTGGGGTGGGGTGTATTTTGGACCTTGAGTAATTCATAGTTTGTACCTTCTACAAGATATCACTCAAAAAACTACATTTCCCATGACAGGGGTAGCCTTGACTCTCGGGCTATGTCATCCTAGTTAACCCCCCAATAAAAACACAGACACCAAATGTGGGATGAATAAAGGCCACAGCCGATTTATTAACGTCATTGCCACGCAACCTGTAAACATAAAGAAGGTGCATTAACACGGCAATGACCCAAATACAATAAAACACCCGTAAGCTTGCCAGGACCAACCGGGGCCAAACCGTAAGCATCACCTTATGGGAGGGCATACCATGATGCCCCTCCCCCACATGAGGTTCCAGCAACCGCCCAGCCAGGAACCTCCCACCGACACTTTAACACCCGTGGCAATAACCACATAACACCCCCCGGCAACCTGGCAAGCTACCGCCCCCCGGCTGTGACAGAATCCTGAAACAAAAAAACAGAAAATTAGTAAACAAGGTCACATGACCACATGACACATCACAAAATAAAGGGAGGGAGGGTGGGACAAACACAACAAAAAGACCAGAACACTCTTATGCACCAAGCTTATATTCATACTCCCCCTCCACTATCCTTCCCCCTCTCCCGCCGCAAACTTTCTTTGACCCCGTGACCTAGGCCTGCCTCCTGCACCTCGTCAGGGCCCCCTCCTGTTCATTTCAGACTACAAGATTGGGCAATCATTACAGACTGCTATTAATAAAATTAACAATTATCTTGAATTTGGCCTTGATAAGAAAAACAAATCTCATTTTGTAAAAAAAAAATCCCCGCTTTAAAAATCCTTGGTCATCTCCTGATTCCGCAGACTGTATATAATGGGCGTTTCAAACAATGGGATTGCAATAGTGTAACACACAGAAATTAACTTTTGTAATCCTGAGGATTGTCCTTTTGATGGAACCAGATAGTTAAACAACATGGTCCCATAATACATACAGACCACGGTCAGGTGGGAGCTGCAGGTGGAGAAGGCTTTTTGTCTTCCTGCTGATGTAGAGATCCGGAGGATGGCGGCAATAATGTTTATGTAAGACATAGAGATGAAAATAAATGGAAGAAATACCACTGGGACTGAGGTGACATCAATTACTATTTCATTACCTGAGGTGTCTGAACAAGCAAGACTGAGAAGTGGAAGAAGATCACAATAAAAATGGTTAATTATATTTGACCCACAGAATGTATTTTTTTGCAAAAGAGAAATATGTGGTAAAGAAATAAGGAGCCCACATATCAAACATGAAGCCGCTAGAAGAGTGCAAAGCTTAAGGTCCATGATGGTGGAATAACGCAATGGGTTACAGATGGCCAAATATCGGTCGTAGGACATCGCGGTGAGGAGTAGACACTCATTTGTAGCAGACACAGAGAAGAAGTAGAATTGGGTGAAGCAGCCAGCTCGGGATATAGAAGTTCCTTCTCTCAATATAATCTGCAGCATTTCAGGTTCAATGGTTGTGGTGAGAAGGATGTCGTTGAAAGACAGGTGGCTGAGGAAGAAGTACATCGGAGCGTTGATGTGGTGACTTGTGGAGACCAGTAATATGATGGTGAAATTAGCCAATAATGTTAAAATATAACTTATTAGAAAAAAAAGAAACAGTACGATTCTAGTGTTGTGGCTGTTCCCAAATCCCTGAATCCAGAATTCCTTGATGATTGTCTCGTTCTCAGGATGCTTTCAAGTATAAATAAAAGCAAATTAGTTCAAACGAATTCATGAAACACAAGATTTGAAAAATAGACAAGAAAGTTTGGGAGGAAAACGTCAGGAATTTGTCAGGAAATTAGTGTTTTGTATATTTTGTTACATGTGGACCCAGCAGTGGTTTATGTATAACCAACAATAAGTGTAATATGTGTTATATCTGCACTCACAATCGATATAGATGCTTCAGACCCATCAATGTGTAGTGAAAAAAATCCTTTGATTAATCTTCATATAAAAACAAACACAAAAAACTACAATGGTGCGGTATCTTCGGGCGAAAACACGTATGAACGATGGAATTGCACTCACAGTTTGTAAAGGCACAGCGTGAATAGAGCATGAAAGAGTCCGCAGTAGTTTAGCTGAGAAAAAGTCCAACCAAGTCCTTCTGACGCGTTTCGCTGTGCTGCTGTGTTTTTGAGAAGTACCCTTTAGCGTCCCTGATCTACAAGTAACGGTTAGAAATATTTAAATAAAAAAATAAAACCACGCACCCGCCTAATCTGGCAATTTTTTAGATCTGTAAGAGCTCAACTCTTACTTGGTCTTTGACCTTGTCGTCTATTCAATAAAGGTTTATGAGTGGGCGCTTGCACTCAATCACAGCCTTCACCTAATCATTGTTATGGATTGTCATCATCGGAAGTAGGAAGCTATCCGGTCACCCCACGCATTTTGGTAACAAAAACATCGAAAAATAGAATTTGCCAGCAGGTCAGACCCATAGAGCCCATCTGGTTTTCCAGCTGTAACGACTCAAACCTCAATCTGTCGTTGGTCTCGTCTTAGATTCAGGAGCCGTATGTCTATCCCATGCATGTTTAACACCCTCACTGTATTACCCTCTACCACCCGTGCCGGGAGGCTGCTCCACTTCACCATTTGACCCTGTGTTATGTTCAGCATAGCCTTATGTGAATTCTTAAATCGTATAATTATTATGGATTACTAGTAATATGAGGGACCTATGATACCACGCCAAGCCCTTCGGTAAGGAAGATATACTAAATATATCACAGAAAAGCAAAATGTTTAACTCATTGTTCTGCACCACATTATTTATGAGATCTAAGATCTAGGAATTTTGCCAAATGTATTTATTGTTACAAAATGTAATGTGACTTTGCTGAATATGTAAAGTCCTTTTTTTTTTTACAATTTTACTGCTTCCTTTTACCACTTTCTTTAATGTACAAAAAAAATGAAAAAAAAAAAATGGAAAAGAGAAATGGCCGTGTAATATGTGATCATTAACCCCTGTATGCTACGCATGTCAGAAATAGGTACTCTTACCATGTCTAAGGTGTTTTCCAGACTCTCTTGCAGCAGGAACAGTTTCTGAACAGAATGTTTTTCCCGAGGTTGGTAACAATCAGCTTTTTTTATAGTTTTCAATCTCCTGCTACCATATCCCTAGGAACCGTCAAAAGGTCTCTTCGCGGCATGATAAGTGATTCCAAAGAGACCAGACACCTAATTATCTTGATGCCGTTTTAGACAATCATTTTTCTAAAATATATTTTGTATTCCTTCATCCTTCATCCATTGGACCTGATTCTTGGACTGAGAAAAAAAGAAATGCTGCCCATTAGACATGACTGTTTAGGCCTATAGCCCAAAGAAAATACCCACCCATTACCCGAAATAAGAAACAAGACACATTTGTTGTGGGTAGGGCATAGGCCACAGCTTTATTACATTCCCCCCCTTTATTGACCAGCAGAACATAAACCAATAAATTACATACTTAAACGACCCGCCAGCTACCGAACCTTTTGGGCCCGATAGGCGGTTATTGTGCCACTTGCACCTAGTCCTAGTCCATCCGATGCCATCAGCCGTCTTCAGGACACGCCTCCCCAAGCCCGTAGGGCAAATTCCAGATAACAAAGTCATAAGCGCTGGCCAGGGGGGGAACAACACCGCTGCTGTGACAATAAAAACAGAGAGACAGAAAACAGGAAAAAACAACCTGGCCGAACAGATAAAATACGGGGTGGGAGGGCGGGACAATCACAGGTGCTGT
>VKOC01014839.1:0-11652 GCA_009364415.1 Spea multiplicata
AGTGTGAGCTATGGGACTGGATTCTTCTTTGTGTGGAAATCTATGCAATGCCTAATACATAGTAACTCGTGGCGATAAAACAGCTACAACTGATAAAACTCATTTCTTGCTCAGTAACAAAACAGGCAGATATTAAATAAATGTGTCACAAATATTCACCTAACCCGTTAGTGCCGTAAACATCTGTCGCTGGTGTAAAATGATACATAGATATATTTAGCAGAAACCCAACTTGCCCATTACAGGCCCAGTTAGGAACCTAAAATGTGACGGCAGATAAGAACCATTAGGCCCATGGAGTATGCCCAACCTCTGAATGCTTTCCTTGGCCTTATCTTATTTCTATTTTAGCCTTATGCTAAACACTTTTTTAGATTTAGTAGTGACCAAGACGGAAGGAGATGGCCTCTCCACTGCTGTCTTTCGAAAAATCAACCACAACAAAACAGTTTTCTGGTATGGGACTGTTACCATCCAAAGGGGCAGAGAAAGGGTATCCCTATTGGCCAATACCTGAGAATAAGGCACAATCGTACCACCATGGATGACTTCAAAGTACAAGCTGACTGTCTAAGAAAACGGTTCCGAGAACGGGGACAGCATCACAAACCCATGATAAGACGGGGGATGGTCCGCCGTATGACGTCATCGTTCTGTTTACAATG
This sequence comes from Spea multiplicata, assembly GCA_009364415.1. Taxonomy (NCBI): domain Eukaryota; kingdom Metazoa; phylum Chordata; class Amphibia; order Anura; family Pelobatidae; genus Spea; species Spea multiplicata. The sequence continues at coordinate 666 of VKOC01014839.1, forward strand.
TCCAAATTTGTGGGCTGTCCCGCTCTGCTGCTAACTTCAGAGGCGGGGCATTTTTTTGACCAAGGAGGAAATGTACCTCCCTTTAGCCAACTCAACCTGTGGTGAGCCAATGAACATGTGGGGCGCGGGGCCTGGATGCTGTCCGATGGACGTCTCTTGCGCGGGTGTTTTAAAAGCTGCACCGAGCTACTCGCGTTCTTTAATCCCCTGACGGAAAATGTAACGAAACGCTTGAAACGCGCGTCGGGGCTTTAATTATTGTTCTTTTCTCCTTTTTGTTTTCTCCAAGGTAGGCAGTCCTAGGATGTGTGAACGCTAGACAGACCGATAGATCAGGGGGCCCTGATCTTTCCCAGTGCATTTCCTGCTACCGGGAATATCATTATGAGGGAATAGTTTGACTAGATGTAGGCAGGCTAGGATGTAGGGAGTAGCAACAGGGTGAATATTTATACACAGCGTCTGTTGCCAGGAATCTCTAATTGAGCAGTGGCTGCCACGGGGTAGATACTTTGTATCGATTTTATATGGCATAGCTACTGTTAAAAGTTACGTTTTAATGGTAGGATTTCAGACACTTGTTTGAGGTTGGTTAACAATAGGGTTTGATTGCCCTTTGGAATCCTGCATTTATTTGGATTCGTTTGGAACCTTCATTCTTGTGGTGTATTTATCTAAAAGAAGAATGAACCTCAAACAAATGCAGGGGTCCGCAGTGGACGCGCGGCACCGTTTATTTTGTTCATACTTAACAACGTCTCAAAATAATGAACAACGAGAAAGTTTAACAAGAGGAATAAGAACTGCAAAGCCAAAGAGCTCATAGTACGCCACTTTATAAAGTCACCTTTCAAAACTCAAACATGTGGTCACAACTATACTCTTATTAATGGCATTTGGTGGCAAACTGAACTGTTTTAGGCAGCTTTCTTTGATCTGCCTTCTATTATTACATACTCTATAGTGATGCCCCCCAACTGTTCCGCTTTACGAAGGACAGTCCTGATTTTGCTACAATACAAAAATAAACTATAACTTGAATCATCAAAACATATTAAAAGTCAGGCCAGGCCCACACTTAAATATTCCACTCTGCAGACAAACCGCAAAGCCCCGCCCACAACCACACCCTTACACACCATACCCATTGTGATGTCATCGCCTGTCCTATCGTATACATTTGGTGAACCTGGCTATCCTACCTCACTATTGTGTTTGGACTGCTCATGATCAGTACGCACGATTTTACTCCTCCTAGAGAAGTGTTATTTCAGAAGCCATATACACCGAGCTCAACAAACATGGAAAATGTAAGTTCATTTTATCCTTGTGAACAGGATCAGAGTTTTAATGTATACTATTTGGCTAAATATATGAAAAGGTTTGGATGCAGTACGATTCAACTGCCTTTCTTGACAAGGAAGAGACAGTATATATTTTAACTTGTATTCAAAGCTTTCCTAAACATACCACAAAAAATATTTTGGGTTAAATATACTTTGCTTGCCCTTTGGCAAGCTGGAGAGGTGTTTGGGCAACCCCATCTCATGCAGGAGTTGGAACTAGGAAAGTTCTTAGGAAATCAACTATGTATATGGAAGGTAACACGAATGATAATGTAATTGGTACAACAACTATTATATGGATTACATTGTATATGATGCCTTGAGTGCCCTTTTAAGAATACGTAATAATATCATGAGCTGCTTGAGTAGATGTAACGACAGATTTGGTCTTCTTTTTGCAAAGTCCCTTTCTTTGCATGTGGGTATCTAATTAATGATTGTGAAACTCACAAGCATAATCATTTTCCTCTTCTTAGCCATGTGTAGTTGCTACAGAACCTCATTTTGAGATGCATTCTGAAGCAATTACGGAAGAAAAGCCAGGATGTTCCACCGACCAGGAAAAGAGAAAGAAGAGAAAGAAATGCTCTTCTTTCAAAAAATGCTTACGTCTTTTATGCTGCTGCTTCTGCAGCTGCTGGAGAGGGAATGATAAAGAGCCTCAAACCTTGGGTACCATCGACGCCAAGACTGAAACGGACTCTCTTGGGATCACGGACTATGTCAGTGAAGACTGCAGTGATCCCTCCACGGACAGTACTCCCAGCAGCAGTGGATATCTTGCTTCATGCTCCGACAATAACATGAGCAACGATGAAGATGATGATGCGTCAAGCCAGAAAAGCAGCTCTTCCTTCGAGACAGCCCAGGAAAGCCTCTCTTCTGACGACGACGCTTCCTTTCAGACACCTCCAAGCAATGTGGATATCCATAGAGTGCAACACCATCGCAGAAGCAAACCCATAGTGATGAGAACACCGAAAGTCAACATCATCCTATGGTGGTACAAAGAGCAGTGACGAGTAGACCAAGAACATTTGAAGACATAAATGTCATGCATCCTTTGGCTACCTGTTATCACACAGCCAAATAAATTAACATCTGATAACAGATCATGTAGTGTGAGCTATGGGACTGGATTCTTCTTTGTGTGGAAATCTATGCAATGCCTAATACATAGTAACTCGTGGCGATAAAACAGCTACAACTGATAAAACTCATTTCTTGCTCAGTAACAAAACAGGCAGATATTAAATAAATGTGTCACAAATATTCACCTAACCCGTTAGTGCCGTAAACATCTGTCGCTGGTGTAAAATGATACATAGATATATTTAGCAGAAACCCAACTTGCCCATTACAGGCCCAGTTAGGAACCTAAAATGTGACGGCAGATAAGAACCATTAGGCCCATGGAGTATGCCCAACCTCTGGACGCTTTCCTTGGCCTTATCTTATTTCTATTTTAGCCTTATGCTAAACACTTTTTTAGATTTAGTAGTGACCAAGACGGAAGGAGATGGCCTCTCCACTGCTGTCTTTCGAAAAATCAACCACAACAAAACAGTTTTCTGTTATGGGACTGTTACCATCCAAAGGGGCAGAGAAAGGGTATCCCTATTGGCCAATACCTGAGAATAAGGCACAATCGTACCACCATGGATGACTTCAAAGTACAAGCTGACTGTCTAAGAAAACGGTTCCGAGAACGGGGACAGCATCACAAACCCATGATAAGACGGGGGATGGTCCTCCGTATGACGTCATCGTTCTGTTTACAATGTCCAAATTTGTGGGCTGTCCCGCTCTGCTGCTAACTTCAGAGGCGGGGCACTTTTTTGACCAAGGAGGAAATGTACCTCCCTTTAGCCAACTCAACCTGTGGTGAGCCAATGAACATGTGGGGCGCGGGGCCTGGATGCTGTCCGATGGACGTCTCTTGCGCGGGTGTTTTAAAAGCTGCACCGAGCTACTCGCGTTCTTTAATCCCCTGACGGAAAATGTAACGAAACACTTGAAACGCGCGTCGGGGCTTTAATTATTGTTCTTTTCTCCTTTTTTTTTCTCCAAGGTAGGCAGTCCTAGGATGTGTGAACGCTAGACAGACCGATAGATCAGGGGGCCCTGATCTTTCCCAGTGCATTTCCTGCTACCGGGAATATCATTATGAGGGAGTAGTTTGACTAGATGTAGGCAGGCTAGGATGTAGGGAGTAGCAACAGGGTGAATATTTATACACAGCGTCTGTTGCCAGGAATCTCTAATTGAGCAGTGGCTGCCACGGGGTAGATACTTTGTATCGATTTTATATGGCATAGCTACTGTTAAAAGTTACGTTTTAATGGTAGGATTTTAGACACTTGTTTGAGGTTGGTTAACAATAGGGTTTGATTGCCCTTTGGAATCCTGCATTTATTTGGATCCGTTTGGAACCTTCATTCTTGTGGTGTATTTATCTAAAAGAAGAATGAACCTCACACAAATGCAGGGGTCCGCAGTGGACGCGCAGCACCGTTTATTTTGTTCATACTTAACAACGTCTCAAAATAATGAACAACGAGAAAGTTTAACAAGAGGAATAAGAACTGCAAAGCCAAAGAGCTCATAGTACGCCACTTTATAAAGTCACCTTTCAAAACTCAAACATGTGGTCACAACTATACTCTTATTAATGGCATTTGGTGGCAAACTGAACTGTTTTAGGCAGCTTTCTTTGATCTGCCTTCTATTATTACATACTCTATAGTGATGCCCCCCAACTGTTCCGCTTTACGGAGGACAGTCCTGATTTTGCTACAATACAAAAATAAACTATAACTTGAATCATCAAAACATATTAAAAGTCAGGCCAGGCCCACACTTAAATATTCCACTCTGCAGACAAACCGCAAAGCCCCGCCCACAACCACACCCTTACACACCATACCCATTGTGATGTCATCGCCTGTCCTATCGTATACATTTGGTGAACCTGGCTATCCTACCTCACTATTGTGTTTGGACTGCTCATGATCAGTACGCACGATTTTACTCCTCCTAGAGAAGTGTTATTTCAGAAGCCATATACACCGAGCTCAACAAACATGGAAAATGTAAGTTCATTTTATCCTTGTGAACAGGATCAGAGTTTTAATGTATACTATTTGGCTAAATATATGAAAAGGTTTGGATGCAGTACGATTCAACTGCCTTTCTTGACAAGGAAGAGACAGTATATATTTTAACTTGTATTCAAAGCTTTCCTAAACATACCACAAAAAATATTTTGGGTTAAATATACTTTGCTTGCCCTTTGGCAAGCTGGAGAGGTGTTTGGGCAACCCCATCTCATGCAGGAGTTGGAACTAGGAAAGTTCTTAGGAAATCAACTATGTATATGGAAGGTAACACGAATGATAATGTAATTGGTACAACAACTATTATATGGATTACATTGTATATGATGCCTTGAGTGCCCTTTTAAGAATACGTAATAATATCATGAGCTGCTTGAGTAGATGTAACGACAGATTTGGTCTTCTTTTTGCAAAGTCCCTTTCTTTGCATGTGGGTATCTAATTAATGATTGTGAAACTCACAAGCATAATCATTTTCCTCTTCTTAGCCATGTGTAGTTGCTACAGAACCTCATTTTGAGATGCATTCTGAAGCAATTACGGAAGAAAAGCCAGGATGTTCCACCGACCAGGAAAAGAGAAAGAAGAGAAAGAAATGCTCTTCTTTCAAAAAATGCTTACGTCTTTTATGCTGCTGCTTCTGCAGCTGCTGGAGAGGGAATGATAAAGAGCCTCAAACCTTGGGTACCATCGACGCCAAGACTGAAACGGACTCTCTTGGGATCACGGACTATGTCAGTGAAGACTGCAGTGATCCCTCCACGGACAGTACTCCCAGCAGCAGTGGATATCTTGCTTCATGCTCCGACAATAACATGAGCAACGATGAAGATGATGATGCGTCAAGCCAGAAAAGCAGCTCTTCCTTCGAGACAGCCCAGGAAAGCCTCTCTTCTGACGACGACGCTTCCTTTCAGACACCTCCAAGCAATGTGGATATCCATAGAGTGCAACACCATCGCAGAAGCAAACCCATAGTGATGAGAACACCGAAAGTCAACATCATCCTATGGTGGTACAAAGAGCAGTGACGAGTAGACCAAGAACATTTGAAGACATAAATGTCATGCATCCTTTGGCTACCTGTTATCACACAGCCAAATAAATTAACATCTGATAACAGATCATGTAGTGTGAGCTATGGGACTGGATTCTTCTTTGTGTGGAAATCTATGCAATGCCTAATACATAGTAACTCGTGGCGATAAAACAGCTACAACTGATAAAACTCATTTCTTGCTCAGTAACAAAACAGGCAGATATTAAATAAATGTGTCACAAATATTCACCTAACCCGTTAGTGCCGTAAACATCTGTCGCTGGTGTAAAATGATACATAGATATATTTAGCAGAAACCCAACTTGCCCATTACAGGCCCAGTTAGGAACCTAAAATGTGACGGCAGATAAGAACCATTAGGCCCATGGAGTATGCCCAACCTCTGGACGCTTTCCTTGGCCTTATCTTATTTCTATTTTAGCCTTATGCTAAACACTTTTTTAGATTTAGTAGTGACCAAGACGGAAGGAGATGGCCTCTCCACTGCTGTCTTTCGAAAAATCAACCACAACAAAACAGTTTTCTGGTATGGGACTGTTACCATCCAAAGGGGCAGAGAAAGGGTATCCCTATTGGCCAATACCTGAGAATAAGGCACAATCGTACCACCATGGATGACTTCAAAGTACAAGCTGACTGTCTAAGAAAACGGTTCCGAGAACGGGGACAGCATCACAAACCCATGATAAGACGGGGGATGGTCCTCCGTATGACGTCATCGTTCTGTTTACAATGTCCAAATTTGTGGGCTGTCCCGCTCTGCTGCTAACTTCAGAGGCGGGGCACTTTTTTGACCAAGGAGGAAATGTACCTCCCTTTAGCCAACTCAACCTGTGGTGAGCCAATGAACATGTGGGGCGCGGGGCCTGGATGCTGTCCGATGGACGTCTCTTGCGCGGGTGTTTTAAAAGCTGCACCGAGCTACTCGCGTTCTTTAATCCCCTGACGGAAAATGTAACGAAACACTTGAAACGCGCGTCGGGGCTTTAATTATTGTTCTTTTCTCCTTTTTGTTTTCTCCAAGGTAGGCAGTCCTAGGATGTGTGAACGCTAGACAGACCGATAGATCAGGGGGCCCTGATCTTTCCCAGTGCATTTCCTGCTACCGGGAATATCATTATGAGGGAGTAGTTTGACTAGATGTAGGCAGGCTAGGATGTAGGGAGTAGCAACAGGGTGAATATTTATACACAGCGTCTGTTGCCAGGAATCTGTAATTGAGCAGTGGCTGCCACGGGGTAGATACTTTGTATCGATTTTATATGGCATAGCTACTGTTAAAAGTTACGTTTTAATGGTAGGATTTCAGACACTTGTTTGAGGTTGGTTAACAATAGGGTTTGATTGCCCTTTGGAATCCTGCATTTATTTGGATCCGTTTGGAACCTTCATTCTTGTGGTGTATTTATCTAAAAGAAGAATGAACCTCACACAAATGCAGGGGTCCGCAGTGGACGCGCAGCACCGTTTATTTTGTTCATACTTAACAACGTCTCAAAATAATGAACAACGAGAAAGTTTAACAAGAGGAATAAGAACTGCAAAGCCAAAGAGCTCATAGTACGCCACTTTATAAAGTCACCTTTCAAAACTCAAACATGTGGTCACAACTATACTCTTATTAATGGCATTTGGTGGCAAACTGAACTGTTTTAGGCAGCTTTCTTTGATCTGCCTTCTATTATTACATACTCTATAGTGATGCCCCCCAACTGTTCCGCTTTACGGAGGACAGTCCTGATTTTGCTACAATACAAAAATAAACTATAACTTGAATCATCAAAACATATTAAAAGTCAGGCCAGGCCCACACTTAAATATTCCACTCTGCAGACAAACCGCAAAGCCCCGCCCACAACCACACCCTTACACACCATACCCATTGTGATGTCATCGCCTGTCCTATCGTATACATTTGGTGAACCTGGCTATCCTACCTCACTATTGTGTTTGGACTGCTCATGATCAGTACGCACGATTTTACTCCTCCTAGAGAAGTGTTATTTCAGAAGCCATATACACCGAGCTCAACAAACATGGAAAATGTAAGTTCATTTTATCCTTGTGAACAGGATCAGAGTTTTAATGTATACTATTTGGCTAAATATATGAAAAGGTTTGGATGCAGTACGATTCAACTGCCTTTCTTGACAAGGAAGAGACAGTATATATTTTAACTTGTATTCAAAGCTTTCCTAAACATACCACAAAAAATATTTTGGGTTAAATATACTTTGCTTGCCCTTTGGCAAGCTGGAGAGGTGTTTGGGCAACCCCATCTCATGCAGGAGTTGGAACTAGGAAAGTTCTTAGGAAATCAACTATGTATATGGAAGGTAACACGAATGATAATGTAATTGGTACAACAACTATTATATGGATTACATTGTATATGATGCCTTGAGTGCCCTTTTAAGAATACGTAATAATATCATGAGCTGCTTGAGTAGATGTAACGACAGATTTGGTCTTCTTTTTGCAAAGTCCCTTTCTTTGCATGTGGGTATCTAATTAATGATTGTGAAACTCACAAGCATAATCATTTTCCTCTTCTTAGCCATGTGTAGTTGCTACAGAACCTCATTTTGAGATGCATTCTGAAGCAATTACGGAAGAAAAGCCAGGATGTTCCACCGACCAGGAAAAGAGAAAGAAGAGAAAGAAATGCTCTTCTTTCAAAAAATGCTTACGTCTTTTATGCTGCTGCTTCTGCAGCTGCTGGAGAGGGAATGATAAAGAGCCTCAAACCTTGGGTACCATCGACGCCAAGACTGAAACGGACTCTCTTGGGATCACGGACTATGTCAGTGAAGACTGCAGTGATCCCTCCACGGACAGTACTCCCAGCAGCAGTGGATATCTTGCTTCATGCTCCGACAATAACATGAGCAACGATGAAGATGATGATGCGTCAAGCCAGAAAAGCAGCTCTTCCTTCGAGACAGCCCAGGAAAGCCGCTCTTCTGACGACGACGCTTCCTTTCAGACACCTCCAAGCAATGTGGATATCCATAGAGTGCAACACCATCGCAGAAGCAAACCCATAGTGATGAGAACACCGAAAGTCAACATCATCCTATGGTGGTACAAAGAGCAGTGACGAGTAGACCAAGAACATTTGAAGACATAAATGTCATGCATCCTATGGCTACCTGTTATCACACAGCCAAATAAATTAACATCTGATAACAGATCATGTAGTGTGAGCTATGGGACTGGATTCTTCTTTGTGTGGAAATCTATGCAATGCCTAATACATAGTAACTCGTGGCGATAAAACAGCTACAACTGATAAAACTCATTTCTTGCTCAGTAACAAAACAGGCAGATATTAAATAAATGTGTCACAAATATTCACCTAACCCGTTAGTGCCGTAAACATCTGTCGCTGGTGTAAAATGATACATAGATATATTTAGCAGAAACCCAACTTGCCCATTACAGGCCCAGTTAGGAACCTAAAATGTGACGGCAGATAAGAACCATCAGGCCCATGGAGTATGCCCAACCTCTGGACGCTTTCCTTGGCCTTATCTTATTTCTATTTTAGCCTTATGCTAAACACTTTTTTAGATTTAGTAGTGACCAAGACGGAAGGAGATGGCCTCTCCACTGCTGTCTTTCGAAAAATCAACCACAACAAAACAGTTTTCTGGTATGGGACTGTTACCATCCAAAGGGGCAGAGAAAGGGTATCCCTATTGGCCAATACCTGAGAATAAGGCACAATCGTACCACCATGGATGACTTCAAAGTACAAGCTGACTGTCTAAGAAAACGGTTCCGAGAACGGGGACAGCATCACAAACCCATGATAAGACGGGGGATGGTCCGCCGTATGACGTCATCGTTCTGTTTACAATGTCCAAATTTGTGGGCTGTCCCGCTCTGCTGCTAACTTCAGAGGCGGGGCATTTTTTTGACCAAGGAGGAAATGTACCTCCCTTTAGCCAACTCAACCTGTGGTGAGCCAATGAACATGTGGGGCGCGGGGCCTGGATGCTGTCCGATGGACGTCTCTTGCGCGGGTGTTTTAAAAGCTGCACCGAGCTACTCGCGTTCTTTAATCCCCTGACGGAAAATGTAACGAAACACTTGAAACGCGCGTCGGGGCTTTAATTATTGTTCTTTTCTCCTTTTTGTTTTCTCCAAGGTAGGCAGTCCTAGGATGTGTGAACGCTAGACAGACCGATAGATCAGGGGGCCCTGATCTTTCCCAGTGCATTTCCTGCTACCGGGAATATCATTATGAGGGAATAGTTTGACTAGATGTAGGCAGGCTAGGATGTAGGGAGTAGCAACAGGGTGAATATTTATACACAGCGTCTGTTGCCAGGAATCTCTAATTGAGCAGTGGCTGCCACGGGGTAGATACTTTGTATCGATTTTATATGGCATAGCTACTGTTAAAAGTTACGTTTTAATGGTAGGATTTCAGACACTTGTTTGAGGTTGGTTAACAATAGGGTTTGATTGCCCTTTGGAATCCTGCATTTATTTGGATCCGTTTGGAACCTTCATTGTTGTGGTGTATTTATCTAAAAGAAGAATGAACCTCACACAAATGCAGGGGTCCGCAGTGGACGCGCAGCACCGTTTATTTTGTTCATACTTAACAACGTCTCAAAATAATGAACAACGAGAAAGTTTAACAAGAGGAATAAGAACTGCAAAGCCAAAGAGCTCATAGTACGCCACTTTATAAAGTCACCTTTCAAAACTCAAACATGTGGTCACAACTATACTCTTATTAATGGCATTTGGTGGCAAACTGAACTGTTTTAGGCAGCTTTCTTTGATCTGCCTTCTATTATTACATACTCTATAGTGATGCCCCCCAACTGTTCCGCTTTACGGAGGACAGTCCTGATTTTGCTACAATACAAAAATAAACTATAACTTGAATCATCAAAACATATTAAAAGTCAGGCCAGGCCCACACTTAAATATTCCACTCTGCAGACAAACCGCAAAGCCCCGCCCACAACCACACCCTTACACACCATACCCATTGTGATGTCATCGCCTGTCCTATCGTATACATTTGGTGAACCTGGCTATCCTACCTCACTATTGTGTTTGGACTGCTCATGATCAGTACGCACGATTTTACTCCTCCTAGAGAAGTGTTATTTCAGAAGCCATATACACCGAGCTCAACAAACATGGAAAATGTAAGTTCATTTTATCCTTGTGAACAGGATCAGAGTTTTAATGTATACTATTTGGCTAAATATATGAAAAGGTTTGGATGCAGTACGATTCAACTGCCTTTCTTGACAAGGAAGAGACAGTATATATTTTAACTTGTATTCAAAGCTTTCCTAAACATACCACAAAAAATATTTTGGGTTAAATATACTTTGCTTGCCCTTTGGCAAGCTGGAGAGGTGTTTGGGCAACCCCATCTCATGCAGGAGTTGGAACTAGGAAAGTTCTTAAGAATTCAACTATGTATATGGAAG